>OX123186.2:105995579-106237944 GCA_944739405.2 Euclidia mi | reverse complement strand
TATTATCTTATTTTTCTCTTCATACGCAAAACATTCTTCTACAATTTTTATCTTATTATATTTAATTAATTTATTCAAGTCTTTACCTTCTATTAAAATCATTTCGACTGAATCGCTCGGTTTCCTTAGTATTTCCGCAACCCTCGGTTGATCAGGCCTTGAGTCCGCAGAGCTACTAAGCAAATCCGTATCGATTTCATTGTCATTACCTATCATTCTTTTCTTCTGTGCTCTCGTTAAAACATTAACTATGCTATTACTCATACTTTTGAGTTCATCTGATGTTACTACAATCCTAGATAGCGCGTCAGCTACAACGTTATCTTTACCCTTAACATAAATTATGTCGTAATCATATTCCTCTAATGTTAGTCTAAATTTTAATAAGCGACTAGAGGGATCTTTCATGCCGAATAAATAAATTAAGGGCTTATGGTCAGTTTCAATAACAAAATGCCTACCGTACAGATATGGTCTAAAATACTTTACTGACCAAACAATTGCTAGCAATTCTTTTTCGATTGTGGGATAGTTTTTCTCGGCCTTATTTAACGGTCGACTCGCGTATGCAATCGGTTTCATATTTTTGTTACATAGTACGGAACCAATTGCTACTCCTGAAGCATCAGTTTTTAAAATAAATTTATTATCATCTGCAAAATCTGGATATTGTAAGATGGGTGGACTACTCATGGAAAGTTTTAAATGTTCAAACGATTTTTGACAATTTTGTGACCAAATGAAAGGTTCATTTTTACGGCAAAGATTATTTAACGGCGCTGCTATATCAGCGAAACCAGAAACAAATTTTCTATAATAGTTGCAAAAGGCAACAAAACGCTTTACTTCTTCGGAATTTTGTGGAACGGGATAATTTTGCAAAATTTTGACTTTTTCGGGGTCTGGTAAAACACCTTGTGCAGAGACAACATGGCCAAGATATAGAAGTTCCTTTTTCAGAAATTGGCATTTGGATGGATTTAATTTTAAATTAATTTTTCGGAGTCTTTCGAACACATCAATGAGGTTTTGATTGTGAATTTGAATATTTCGTCCAAATACAATAAGGTCATCTAAATAAATAAAACATTTATCAAAAGTCAATCCAGACATAGCTATTGTTATTGCTCTACTGAAAGCACTTGGTGAAATTTTTAATCCCATCGGCAGACGTTTCATTTGAAACTGACCAGTATTAGTACAAAATGCAGTGCATTTTCTGCTCTGTGGTTCTAAATTTATTTGGTAGTAGCTGGAAAATAAATCAAGATGGCTGAACAACATAGCTCCAGAAAGAGAATCTAGAATTTCAGTAATATTTGGCAGTGGGAACTTATCGTCCTGAATCTTCTCGTTCAGTTTACGATAGTCCACTACTAAACGCCACTTCTTTTCATTACTTTCATCATTTCTTTTTGGCACTAGTAAAATGGGACTAGACCATTCGCTTTGTGCCTCTTCAATAATGTCATCTTTTAACATCTGTTTAATTTGTTTATTTAGCTCCTGTTTTAAATGTTTTGGTAATCTGTAAGGTTTACTATAAATAGGTGAAGTATTTGGTTTCAACGTAATTGTCTGTTCATAAATGTTTGTACAAGTTAGTTTATCATTAGGCAAATGAAAAATATCCGAATACTTCTTACAAATATCTTGTATAGACTTTTTGTCACTGGAATTAAGATGATCTAATTTTAAAAGTGGATTCAGATTCTCAAATCTAGTTGCATCAGCTTTATGATTATCAAATGAGTAACATTCATACTGAGATAAAGGTTCTAATTCTGGAGTAAAAATAGGTATACGTTTGTTTTTCTCACTAACGTTTAGAATTTTTACCAATATTCTACCATTATTTGTATTTACAATAGAATTGGCTAAAAATAATTCTTCTCCTAATTCTTTTGAACAAACTACATAATCTCCTCTTAAATTATAATTGTAGTCTATCAAATGGAAAGATTCGCTTCGAGCCGGAATAGTCAAAATGTCAGAACTACATTCTGTTTTATCTAACATTTGCAATGTAATGTTTTTCCCATTATTATTCAAGGTTAAAGTATTTATTTCTAAATTAATTTTTGACGAATATTTACTTAAGAAATCTAACCCTAAAATTCCATCAGCTTTAATACTTAAATTATTGAATACATGAAATTTATGTTTAAATAATTCACCACTGTCAGAAAATAAATTTAGAAAAACATAACCAATGGAGCGAATTTGACCACCTATACCGTCTACTAACACATTATTCTGATGAATTTCAATGTTATGCGGTAAACTTTCCTTCCGTATAACTGACAACGAAGCTCCTGTATCTAACAACCAAAAATATGGATTACTGTCTAAATTAAATGAAACTAACTTTGTTTGACCATTAAACGCCAATATTTCAAAGTTATTCACGAAAAAACTGCTGACTTTGCTTTGTATCTGGTTCGCAATCGTTTGTTGAGTGCGTATCAATTACTTGAGCCGTGTAAACTTTACGCGAATTACTACCATTATAATTTCCGCGACTATTATTTCGAAAAAGTCTACTGTTCGAGTACTCACCACGGTTTGGAAATCCACGTGGGTTTTGATAACCCTGACCCCGAGCATAGCTTCCACGAAAATACCGATTTGATGACAGTCCTTGGCCTTGAGAACCTCTGCCCCTATGTCCTTGATATGTCGAAGAGTAAGAATAATTCATCTGCTTACCTCGTTTTCCTCTATAGCGTGAAGTTGATTGTCCGGATAAGTGAAGAATGCCCCGCTGAAAACGAGCAATCCTCATCCTTGGCAGCCTGGATAGCGTCCTTTAACGAATTATAATTACGGGCTGAAATTATAGTACTCAATTTATAATTTTTTAAACCTTCCGAAAATTTCTTGACTGCTAATTTTTCATTGATTGGCTTTAAAATTTCGAATTTAGCTGGATCGTCATCTGCTTGACAAATTGTCAAGTCAGTTAAAAGTTTTTCTAATTCGGTACCATATTCATCAATTGACCTCCAACCTTGGGAGATATTTTGAATGCGCGATTGAATAGCGGTGAACGATTTCATAGTCAAAAGACGCAAGCGCATGTCTTCGACTAGTTCCGAAACAGATGAATATGATGAAGCCATCCGTAGTTTGGCATTTTCGGAAAGTCTACTTTTTAAGATAAACTTAATTAATAAATTTTCATCCTTCTTGTCAATCATATCCGAATACATTTCGATACCATCAATCAACCGTTTCGTGGTATTTTCCGTATCGTCCATAACCGGTAACAAATTACAAGCAGTTTTTAATTCAAAATCCATTTTGTCTGACGCTAAAACTACAGGTGAAACTGGAAAAATACACAAAGTTTTTATCTCCGCATATAATTTCTTAATTTTATCAAATACCTCTATACTTTGTGTCAACAAAGTAACATTACTTTCCTTTTCTAAAAGCAAAACTATGTCACTACATTTATAAAAAAATTATTTCTGACTCGCTTAATTTATTTTCTATCACTTTACCTTTATATCTAGACTCGCCTTTTTTTACCAAATATTTCCGTATGTCTTTTAATAAACTATAACATTCTAATAAAGTATCTATCATTATTTAAAATTACGATTATAAAAAAATTATTACATTACATTATGTAGCGAACATTTACGTCAAGGTAACACAATTGCGAAACGACACGCCGCGAAGAATTCACAGCTTGCATTTTTGCCGCGCGGTATCATGTTCGATGAGTGTTTTAGACATTTTAAGTAATAAAGTTATAAAACGATTTATGACGTTTAACTATGCAATATGTAACTTATTGACTTTAACACTTCACTGAGCGCTCACTTTAGGAAAAAAAGTTTCATACCAGGTATATGATGTAGGTAATCTTACTGCGACACGGTATTTTCAGCTGGACGTCCTCGCATGGATGCCCGGATGCGCTGGATAGCGTTCAGGCCCAACTCCTCCTGTACCAATCTACGATGACAGTTCTTGTACGCTCTAGCTAAAACGTACGCCAGCACCACCAGGATCGCCGCCAGGACGATAAAGTTGACCATACTGAGGCGCTCCAAGTGGCCTCCGATGTTCCTCAAGGTTGCGTCATTGTTGCCGCCAGCCGCGTTTTGATTTATGAAGACCTCTTCCTTCTCCACAGCAGATTGACACATAGTTGATATTACTTATTTACTTTTTCCTAATATAACTGGTACCTACTCCTAAGCCCTATTGCAGAGCTGGCAGGGTCGCCATGTGATGATGGAACTGGGTTAGATAAATGAAAGATGTTTATAGCTTGGTTTCCTATATTATAATAAAATTAAAATACATACATTGGTGCACCAAAGAGTCGTATTGCTAAGTCAGCTAAACATAATACTTATTCTAAAGGAGTATACTTAATAGCTATAATTTATTAAATGGACTACACACTACACTACAGATTCCTTGCAAGACTTGGATAATACTTTATTTTCTTTGAAAAGATAACTATGTTAGAATGCCTTGATAAAATGTATGTATTCCAATACTTGACCGCAGAATATTGTTTCCAAACAACTTTATAACTTTCCACTGACGCAGCTAGGCAATCATGACTCACACTATTTTTCTATGAACTTTACTTTCTATTAAATTTACATTATATGTATATATAAAATCCTTGCGTTACTGACTGACTGACAGACAAGCTACAGTCAAAACTACTAGGCGCAAGAAGCTGAAATTTGGCATGTATGTTCCTTGGGGACCGTAGGGGTGCACTAAGGAGGGATTTTTGGAAATTTCCACGGGATCGGGTAGAAACAGTCAAATAAAAAATAAATGTGCAAGCGTAGTTGCGGGCGTCCTCTAGTTGTTTATAATTTTTTAATTATTTTATTGCAACTATCTATTAATTAAGTATACTACTAATTTAACCTAATTGATTGATTATGGTGATTGGCTAACGATGCCTTTGCTCACAGATATCTCTGGACGCACTGCAAGCACGCCTTTATCATTTCATCAGAAAGAGAGTATTCGGTACCATTACCATTTTTTTCATGTAAAACCGAATCGTAGAAGTCTCAAAAATCTCTGCGCACTGATTTTTCAAAATTGATTCTCGCACTGGCATTTGTAGACCCACGAATAGGCTTGTGTCCACTAATAATAAATCGGTTTGATTGTAATATCTATGTGTAGATTAATTATTATTTTTAGATATCAATAAATTTTATTATTTAATATAAAAATGTAAGATTAATGTTATTTTTAGGATTCTAAATCTAAAAATCATATATTTATTCTTGTGACAGTGAACACCAATCAGAGAGCGTTACGTCAAATAGTGCGCCCGCCATTGATGTTGTTGACGTTTTGGTAGTAAATACAACTAAAACTTTCTACCTGTCAAATCGAATGTAACAAAATAAAAGTGGGTACACCAGACCACACTTAAGCAACTTCATACCTACATCTGGCAAATTTTCATTCGCATTTGGGACGAGGAAGCAATTCCACCAGAATTTAAAATATCCCGAATACAGACCCTATATAAAAACAAAGGAGACCGTTCTGATTGCAACTCTTACCGGGGTATATCGCTGCTCTCTGTACCTGGGAAGATATTTGCCAAAGTTCTCCTCAACCGGCTTTTACCTATTTCGGAGAACATACTGCCAGAAACTCAATTTGGGTTTCGTCCTGATAGAGGGACCTGCGAAGCAATCTTTTCTGTCCGTCAACTCCAGGAAAAAAGTCGAGAACAAAGCCAACCTTTGTATATGTGCTTTGTGGACTTAGAGAAAGCATTCGACTGTGTGCCGCGGGAGGCCCTTTGGACTATATTGGCCAAATTAGGTTGCCCTGAGAAGTTTGTGCGAGTGATTCGCCTTCTACACGATGAAATGACTTGCTGTGTAACTTACAATGGCGACCAGTCAGATTTCTTTCCTGTGAGTTGTGGAGTCAAGCAGGGTTGTGTTCTAGCGCCAACACTGTTTGCTCTCTACTTTTCTGTCGTAGTCAGTGAGTCGCTCGAGCAGGCTACTGCTGGCATCAAAATAAGTTTCCGGACTGAAGGGGGACTTTTCAACCTAGCCAGATTAAAAGCCTATTCTAAGGTATCACACGCCTTAATAACAGAGATCATGTATGCGGATGATCTGTGTTTTGTAGCTAACTCTCCAGAGGAGCTTCAGAACCTGATAACAAATCTCCAGAAAGCTTGTTGCCGTTTCGGTCTCAAAATCAGTGTGAAGAAGACTGAAGTTATGGCAATGGACCCTTATGGAGCTACGGAACCGATCAAGGTGTACATTGGCGGGGCTGAGCTGAAGCAAGTAGATAGCTTCAAATACCTAGGCAGCACAATTACATCTAAGTGCGACCTTGATGCCGAAATAAATCATCGCATAGGCGCTGCATCAGCTGCTTTCGGTAAACTACGAGCCAAGGTTTTACAATCACATGATTTGAAGCTCTCGATAAAAATTTCCATTTACATGGCCGTAGTTCTCCCAAATCTTTTATATTCTTCGGAGACATGGGTCCTATATAGGAAACATATACGGACGCTGGACAGGTTTCATTTAATGTGCTTACGGGACATTCTCAAAATCAAATGGTCGGATCGGATAAGAAATACCGAAGTGCTTCGACGCGCAAATGTCTCCGGCATAGAAGCGTCCTTGATACGGCGACAGCTTCGATGGTGTGGACATGTCTCACGAATGCCTAATGAGCGAATGGCAAAACGCATCTTCTTCTCTGAACTCCGGAACGGCAGGCGGAAACAAGGTGGCCAATTCTTACGCTTCAAGGATGTTCAGAAAAGGCACATGAAGAGTTGCAACATTGATGCCCAGACTTGGGAGAAAAGCGCCAGTTGCCGCTCTGAGTGGAGGCGTTTGGTGGGGAGCAAAGTTCGTGACTTCGAAGAGAAGAGGCAATCCGAACTGGATGCGAAACGTGATGCGCTGAAGGCTAAACCACCAGCAGCCATTGCTTATAACTATGTCGATGGGATCCTCACGTGCAACCAATGCTCGCGCACGTTTACACATAAAATACTACTGCAGCCATCAGAGGGCACATGCGAGAGCTAATAGCTCTTCTAATGATAATAATAATTAATAATTGATCAGTTGTAGTCACCGTAGCCGAAATCGGCTGGGAGTATAGTATAGTAGTGTTTTGCACTTTGTGACATCATTCAACCGCCACGATGGTTTACAGCGTTTTCACGTCAAATTCAAAAAGGTTTTAAAAATTCGTAATTAGTAATGTTGCTGATCGATTTTTGAAGAAAAAGTCAGTTATTTTGTTATTTTTTTATTTAGAATTAATGACTAATAACATTTTAGGACACAGGCTTATTGTTCTCACTCTTGATATTATTTGTATCTGTTATTTCATTAATCATGAGTGCAGCGATAAACTACTAAAGAGACTATAAAACTGATACGTAAAGGTTCACGGGTTCGAATCCATGGCGCGCATCAAATGCATCAATGACTTTCGAAGTACGTATTAAATCGTTAATTAATCGGTTCCCAAACGGTGAAGGAAAACACAGCAAGAAATGTCTGAGAATTTGCCATAAAGTCCTCGACAACATATGAAGTCTGCCAACTCGCAATTGCCCAACATGGCTGACCATGACCTTAACCTTCTCATAGTGGGAAGAGGGCCATAACGTTCCTATCCAAAATTGGGATAATTTATATAGAGGACTAATATAAGTCATATTGTTTCATTGTTGTGAAAAAAGCGGCTAGCTCATTGTAGTGGAGAGAATGACAAACTGCTACGCAAAGGGTCCGGGATCGAATCCACGGCGCGCACCGATGACTTTTCGGAGTTAGGTATTTGCGTATTAAATTTTTAATTATCGCTTGCTAAACGGTGAAGGAAAATATCGTAAGGAAACCTGCATGTCTGAGAGTTCTCCATAATGTTCTCGAAAGACTTGTGAAGTCTACCAACCCGCACTTGGCCAGCGTGGTGGACTATGGCCTTACCCTTCTCATAATGGGAAGAGGCCCGTGCCCAGCAGTGGGACAGTATAAAGTCCTGATGATTGTTTCATTGCTTAATAAACTACCGGAGCCCAAAAATTATAACAAACATCCATGTTGTATTATTTACAGAAACACAAACAAAACGGAAACTTTTTCGAAGGCAACGACATTGAATTCAACTATCATCCACACCCAATGTCAGCAAAACCGCGAAATCTATTCAAAACAAGGAAAGTACCAGTGGAATAACTCGCCGGACCGACCTCACACACCTCACGACTATTTAGGTCAATGAGATCTGGAGACCTTGGTTCATTTTACTGTAAATAGCGTGAACATTTAGACCCCTGTATCTGTTTATCTAACTAGGTTACGGCACGATACAACTAATCTGTTCTGAAATTAAAGTCAAATTATCAATTATAATTATACAATGTTTTCCGGTTGGAAACAAGATTTCAAAGTCAATCTAACTTGTAACTATGTACCTGTATTCGACACTCGATGAAGACAATATGAAAATATATGTAAAGCCCGCTACCCACGATGCGTGATTTTGCAGATGGACGCGCTCGGCACCTTTGAAGTTATTCCACGAGTTTGGTAATTACAAAGGTATGGCACCTTTGTAATTAGACCACCTCAGTCCACAAAACAACGCACAGTGGAAAGCCGATTTCAGGCGAATTTCCATTTGTGGCTTAGTTATTTTAAATTTGGGTTGGCCAACCTTGTTCTATTAATTCAATGTATAACTCAAAGTCAAAGTCAAAATCCTTTACTCATCTAGTCAATTTTAAAATTAAATTACTTAATGCTTCTACATTTACATTTACTGCCTCGTTCGCAAAGCAGTAGGAAGAACGGGCAATAAAACTCGTGGCCACTCTTTTCAATCGCCAATATTATGGTACATATTTTTATTTTTGTAAGGAACTGCAACTGTTTCACATTGTACTTAATTTTATTTAACATAAATCTATCCATTTTTGTCATATTTGTTCATTTTGAACGGAGAAATAGTATTTGAATATCGTCAACATGTACCTAATGCGACGAGGCCGATAAAAACTGGTACAAATAGGATGGCGTCTATTTTATTATATTTTTGTCCATTTTACCTACATGCTTAGGTATACATATTATGTATATAATATTTTATAAGGTACCTACTAGATTACTACCTATAGTCTATAATATAAAAATGAATCGCTAAATGTGTCGCTAAGCGCAAATCTCGAGAGCAGCTGAACCGATTTGGCTAATTCTTTTTTATAACATTCCTTGAAGTACGAGGATGGTTCTAACGGAGAGAAAATTTTAAAATTAAAAAATGAAAAAAAGAAGAATCAACTGTTAGGCGGTACGAAGTTCGCCGGGTCAGCTAGTTAAAAGATACAAACCTTTCACACTTTAACGTATCGATTCTCAATTGTTTGCAGTATATACCTTATAGCTTCAACAATCAATATATAAAATAAAATCTCAATTAACTCAAATAACTGACTGCTTTCAAATTACGATTGCGCATGCAACGCTCTTCCTGAAAATGCATTTAAGTTTAAAATGGAACACGATATCAATACATAGCGTTACCTATATATATTATTATAGCATGTAAAAAATATATACATATTTCATGTCATCATCATCATCATCATCATATCAGCCAAACGACGTCCACTGCTGGACATAGGCCTCCCCCAAGGTTCTCCACACAGACCGGTCTTGAGCCGCCCGCATCCAACCGCCTCCCGCGATCTTGACGAGATCGTCGGTCCACCTTGCGGGGGGCCTACCTCTGCTGCGTCGTCCGGTACGTGGCCGCCACTCCAGAACCTTTCTGCCCCAACGGTCATCGGTTCTTCGAGCTATGTGTCCTGCCCACTGCCACTTCAGCTTGGCTATCCGGAGAGCTATGTCGGCGACTTTGGTTCTACTGCGGATCTCCTCATTTCTGATTCGATCTCGCAGGGAAACTCCAAGCATAGCTCTCTCCATCGCCCTCTGAGTGACCTTGAGCCTTCTGATAAGGCCCATAGTGAGCGACCACGTCTCTGATCCGTAAGTCATCACTGGCAACACACACTGGTCAAAGACTTTCGTCTTGAGACACTGCGGGATATCGGACGAGAAGATTTGTCGTAGCTTCTCGAACGCTGCCCAACCGAGTTGGATTTGACGATTGACCTCCTTATCGAAGTTGGACCTACCTAATTGGACTACTTGTCCCAGGTAGATATACTTGTCGACAACTTCGAGCGTAGAGTTCCCAACCTGAATAGGAGCAGGTACAACATGGACGTTCGACATGATTTTCGTCTTGTCCATGTTCATCTTAAGACCTACTTGTTGGGAGACTCTACAGAGGCCATCGAGCATTGTGCTTAGGTCTTCCATGGTCTCAGCCATGACTACGATATCGTCTGCGAATCGAAGGTGAGTGATGTACTCGCCGTTGATGTTGATGCCGAGTCCATTCCAGTCCAGAAGCTTGAAAACATCCTCCAGCGCAGTGGTAAACAGTTTCGGGGATATGACATTCCCCTGTCTCACCCCTCGCTGGAGTTGAATAGGTTTCGAACTCTGGTCCTGGAGGCGGACTGACATAGTGGCGTTTTCATACAAACTCTTCAGCACTTCGATGTATCGGTAGTCAATCCGGCACCGTTGGAGAGACTGTAGCACCGCCCAGGTTTCGATCGAATCGAAGGCTTTCTCATAGTACACAAACACCAAGCATAGGGGCTGGTTATACTCCTCGGACTTCTGTTTAACCTGCCGCAGCGTATGTATGTGGTCTATGGTACTATAGCCTTTACGGAAACTGGCTTGTTCGGGAGGCTGGAAGTCGTCTAGCTTGCTCTCGAGACGATTCGTGATGACCCTCGAAAACAGCTTGTAGACGTGGCTGAGAAGTGTGATGGGTATGTAGTTCTTTAAGAGGGTTTTATCCCCTTTCTTAAAGACAAGCACCAGGACACCTCTGTGCCACGCCTGTGGCGTTTTACCCTCGAGAATGACGGAATTAAATAGCTTCCGAAGGGCTTCTCTAGCGGGTGCACCGCCGGCATCCAGAAGCTCGCTCGTAACTCCGTCATCACCCGGCGCCTTGTTGTTTTTGAGCTGTTTGAGAGCCACACTAATCTCGTGCATGCTGACGTCCGGGATATCTTCGGTATAGTGTCGGGTCTATCCAGCTCTAGGGTCTGACGCTGGAGTGCTTGCGGGTTGTTGCGTTGTCGTGTATCGCTGTCCATAGAACCTTTCGATCTCCTCCAAGAGCTCAGGCTTGGACGATACGATTCTGCCATCCTCCGTCTTCAGCTTTGTCAGCTGACTCTGCCCAACAGACAGATCCCTCTGGAACACTTTGGATCCCTTATTCTGATCGATCGCCTCACAAATATATTTTGTGTTGTATTGGCGGAGATCGCGAGTCAGAGACTTAGAGATCTGTCTGTTGAGGTGCCGATATTTCGGCATGTCGTCGGAGGATAGCAGAACCATCTTGCGCCTTTCCTCTAACAGCTCGAGGGTCGCACCCGAGATCTTGCTAGTTCTCTTGCGTTTCTGGGGCTTAAAGAATTTAGCCCCTGTTGTATGGACAGCATCCACGAACCCGTAACTGTACTCGTCCACATCTACGCATTCACCCAGGCATTCGAAACGGTTCTTGAGTTCGACCTGAAAGCTCTCGGGGTTTTGGATATGAACCGGTGCCGGTCGGAACGTGGACTTTATCAACCTCGACCGTTCGAGGCTTGTAAAGATACTCAATGTGCCTCTTACCATTCGGTGATCGCTCCCCACTTTAAGCGAATTGATCACGGAGACATCATTGAATATCTGCCTCTTCGTCGACATGATAAAGTGGATCTCATTTTTGGTGGCACCGTCTGGACTTACCCAGGTCCACTTGCGGCATTCTCGCTTCTTGAAGAAGGAATTCATCATATAGAGTCCTTCCTTCTCCATAAAGCTAGCCAGCAAGTGACCCCGGGAATTCCGATGCCCATAACCAAATTGCCCCACGCTCAGCTCATCACCGTCGCGTTTGCCCAGTTTCGCGTTAAAATCTCCCATGACCACGGTGCAATGGGTTTTGAAGCCATGTATAGCCCGAGATATGTCCTCGTACATGGCTTCCACCTCCTCATCGGGGTGCGTCGAGGTCGGAGCGTATACCTGTATGACCTTCAGCGAATACCGCTTGGATATTCTGAGTATAAGGTACGCTACCCTGCTCGACACACTCCTGATATTTACCACGTTGGTCACGAGAGATTTGTGGACGATGAACCCGACACGACCTTGGGACGGTTGGTCGCCCTCCCGGTAGAAGAGCAAGTTACCGGAATTGAGAACTATCGAGTCCTCCCCCTGTCTTCGGACTTCAGATAGGCCTATGATATCCCATCGCAACTTGCTCAATTCTTCTTCCAGCTCGACAATCTTCTCGTCGGTCCGCAGTGTGCGCGTGTTCAGTGTTGCCAGGCCCAATTGTCGTTGGTGGTGGTAGCCCAATCTCTTCCGGAGATTCTTCGCACCCCTTGCCCCGCCGTTACCATGGCCGCTACCATAACCAAGACTAGCGAGGCCGCTGGGGACTAGGGGCCGGTTTTTATTGGTGTGGTTCATGTATGGGGAGATTTGCCATAATCGCCACGCTTGGCAGGCGTATTGGCGATCGCAGTGGCGGAAGTTTTTAGTGCTGGACGCTGCTGCCCATCTAGCATCTTGGGATTTACTTCCGCCAGGTTCGGATGGTTTGACCGCCATCTTTCGGTTGACTGCTTGCGCTGGGGAAGATACTATGACGAGTATCTACTCGTCAGAGTAACTCCTCCAGTGGGCGGTGGGGTCGTCACGTCCCGACGCCCCCATATCATCAGTTCGTTTAAAATAATCAGAAGACAAAATCCAACTTAGAAATTCACTTAGGAAGTGTAACTAAAACCTACCCTGTGGTATCCACACTATGTTTGATAATTACAAAAAAATATAACTACCTTTTACATGGCATAACTTACTCCTATTGTTGTATCAAGCCCTGCAGCTACTATTCTTAAAAAAAATGCCTTACTTTCGGTCTTAAAGACATATTCCATCGGAGTTCAATGCAGTCATTAGCTTTCGTTAAGACTACAATCTATGTCCTTGAAGTAGACCAATCGGCACAAGAGTGTCCCAACAACGAACTCGTTATTGTATACGGAAAATGTGTGTTTAAGAGCAGAGCAATGTTCTTTATTACGTTACTATATCAGGACTGTACCCTCATCTTAACTTTTCAGCATCTGGAATGAGAATCATTCTTATATCCAGTTGATTCAATCAGGCGTTACTTGGCGGAACTCCATTGTAACCTATTGGAAGGAAAACGGAACCCACCACGCACTCTCCGATTGACCACCCAACTATTGCAATAGAAAAAGGTTGACAATACCGAACTCCTCTAAAAAGATAAGGGATATAGGAATGTTATGGGTTCCAGGAAGATACCTGACTTGCAGTATCCCGTCGTATGCGCCGACTATTCTTCGACACGTGTTTCGCCTTTTATATCTGTCAGGGGCTCCGCCCCCGTATGTATCGATTATCGCGACAGTAGTTAGCCTATGTAGGTACTATTCTGATCTTATCGGATTAGTGCAAAGTTTCACCAATATCTCTTTAGTGAGCTTTGCGTGAATGAGGGACAAACTGACGTCCATCCTTACAAATTAAGTAAGGTGCATATTTTTATAATGTTCTATTGGCAAGTTTTGATGGTAAATAAATTAATGACTTATATCGTAAGACATTTTTGACACACTTGAACATTCCAAATGATTATACATGCGATCGCAATTTTATACGAAAAGTTATTGATAACTCAAAAAGTTTACACTTGCTATGATGGGGTAACATGGAAGATAGTGCAATAGTCTACAAAGTTTGACTCAGACATGTATTTACAGGTTTTATCGCTCTTGTATTTGGCACCTTTTCTGACGTAAACGGAAACTCAGTATTGCTATCAATGAGAGGTAAATATTTGTAGGTCCTATGTAACGCAACAGCAACATTACCTCATCTTATATTGGATGTACAATATTAGGCTAGTTATTTTATATACAAAATGTCTACTATTCGGATGTCGATTAACAAAATTACCATTAATCTCTGCATCACTCTAAGGTAGACTGGCAGAAAATGTCTAAGGCATTAAGTCCACCTTTAAGCTATGTGTGTATATAAAGTTAATAAATAAATAAATAAATAAACAAAGCCTTTACTCTCTAGAGGGAGCATTTATGTTTAAAACAAAGATATTTCTTAAATTCAGCTAATCAAAAACCAGTGAAAACCTGAATTTAAATTAATCGTTATCATTTCATCGAAAATTGCCTCGTGAATCATTTTGTTTTAAGCTGTTATCTTCAAAATGCCAAATATTTGATAACATATACAATGTAAGCAGACAATTTAATACAAGTAACGGACGTTAACGAGATTGTTATCAGTGCCAAATTATTATAGATCCATTCTCTACGACGCAATACGTGATGGTATTTTTTATGAAAAAGAAACCGGCGATGATGACGAAATCCGATAAAGTATGAACTCATATGATGCAATACAAGATGATATTGAACGTGTGGATAAATTTGATAGAGGACGCGTGCTCTACTTGTGTCGTGATACCTAAGGGTAACGATAATTGATTGACCCAAGAATTTCGAATGGATGCCGTCTGAAAAATCGCCGTCTACGTGCTCTCGTATGTGATATTTATATCTGATATAGGTACCTAAACTTTGTTAAATTGTAGTGAAATCAATCGCAGTGTTTACAAACACAATTCATTCTTTGAGATTTACATTTTCATAGCTTTATTTAGTTTTATTTCTTTAAAATTTCATAGGTTATATCTATTTCATAATGAAACGTTATAATCATTTTCTGTGGTAATTGTATGTCATCACTCATCACTATTGTTTTTCGCTACAAATCTGTGCTACAAAACTTGAGGAATTCCTCAGAATTTCCTCCGTCCCTCGGTACTAAGGATTTGGAATTAACGAGTCCGTTTTTTATCCCAAGCTTTAACGTGATCAGTCTCACGTAGAAGATAAAAAACATGCCATAATGCTACTACTCCGTCTGCCCTGCTCTGAATCCTTGAGTTCCAATGATGACCTTGAGGTCTAATCACGTGAACTTCAAAGCTGAAATGATATTGTATCAGATGTTATGTAATCAATTATGTTATAAAATGCAACCTAGAAATCAACTTAGGAAGTGGAACCAGAACACTACCCTGCGGTACTTACACTATATTAAATGAATATATCTGCCCATTAAATACAATAACTTACTCTTATTGTTGATCAAGGCTTTCTCTCAGGAGCTACGCCCCCGGGTGTCGATTTCGAGACATTTGTTAGCCTATGTACTATTCTGATCTGTAAGCTAGCTTACTAGAAGGTTTCATTAAAATCCGTTTAGTGAGATTTGCGTAAAAGAGAAACAAACTGCCATCCAACCTTACAAATGTTCACTTTCATAGGATCGTAGGACAAAATTGGTAGATCAATTTCTGTGATTGGAAGTATGCTAACCTAACCTTAAACCAAAATTGCTTCTATGTGTATGATATTATGCATTTACTTTAGCAATAAGTTAAAAACTCACGAGTACGAATATTGCATTAGTTTAGACTTCAAGTTCACTCAAGCTTTAACGAGATCAGTGATCAGTCTCAAATAGAAGATAAAGAACATGCCATAATAGTACTACTCCGTCTGCCCTGCTCTGATTACCAGACCTTGGCATCTAAACACGTGAACTTGAAAGCTGAAATGATATTGTATCAGATATTATGTAATCAATGAGTAACTATTTTTATTTTAATTAAATCGTCACGTGAGTTCGTACAACGATAAACTTGCGGTTTTTTATTTATTTTTACGTTCAGCATTAGACGACGTCACATTTTTTTTAACAGCTTAGGAATTATGTATTTCAAAACATATTGAAATGTATCGTATGTTAGCCAACTAATCTTAATTTTTTTATGGTATCATAAACAATATATGAATTTAAAGGACGACAATAATATGCGCGACTACACATTTTGATCACCTGACAGTCATTGTCAAAAAGACCTTTGGGTACACATGGTAGCCATGGACATGGATTAAGTTGTCGACGTACCGGCAACGATGGTGAAACCGTGAGGATTAGCTAGTAATAACTAAAATACAAAAAATAGATACTGTTAGTAGGAGATTGAAACTAAGATTCTAGAATAACAAAATAATATCAATTTTGAGCGTTGTCATTGAATGCGCAGAATATATAAATAATTTAATTCGCCGGGCATCGAAACATCATAAATCGCTAAACCTTTGCAGTAATTGATCGTTTGAAGAAGCAGCGATAGTGGAGAGACCGATAGACTGCTACGTAGAGGGTCCGGGTTCAAATCCACGGCGCACACCGATGACTTTTCGGAGTTATGTGCGTATTAAATTGTTAATTATCGCTTGCTAAACGGTGAAGGAAAACATCGTGAGGAAACCTGCATGTCTGAGAGTTCTCCACAATGTTCTCAAAAGACATGTGAAGTCTGCCAACCCGCACTTGGCCCTTACCCTTCTCCTTTACCCTTCTCATAATGGGAAGAGGCCCGTACCCAGCACTGGGACAGTATAAAGGGCTGATGATTAATTGATCGTTTGCCTGCTTAAGTGCTACTTTTATCTTACGTTTTTGTCGCAGCTTATGTCAAGATATACGCTGCGACAAAAGATAAATGTATATTGAGAAGACACTGATGGTCATCATTGTCTTAGCCAAGACATTTAGCTAAACATCCATTTTCACAAAGTGGCTGTCATCTGACCTCCGTTACTTACAAAGATAGATTCATCATTCTAAAATTAATCCAGTCCGCTGAACATTTTCAATAATGGCTGTCATAGCTGTTCATTACACTTAAAAAAACTACGCCTTAGCTTTATGCCCAATGCCCGACCCAGACCGGAAGAATCTTTGCCACACATATGCTATGGAAGCAACACAGGATATTGCGCCACATCTTCAAAACTTGAATCACAAGGACAGGACAATGCATCAATGAAGGTGACTGATGGCATCAGTCCAACCAATATAAACATTTTCCAATATTGATATCTTAGGTATTTGGACTTTAAACACGAGGTACTGACAAAAATCGTACGATGCTTCGATAACAAACATAAACAATATTAGTTAGGAACTTAAAATGCTCTTTTACTGCCTATGTTAGTTATCTTTCATTATAATACGACACTGAGGTCATGTATGTCTTAATGTAGTCGTTATAATTAAAGTTCCGAAGTACTCCAAGAAATGTTTGTAATTCCCCCGTGTCGAACCAACCGGCAGTTCTATATACCATTTGATATGGTTAGCACCTAAACCTGTAAATGAAAGATTAAAAGATTTATTGTAATAAACCTTAAAGGAAAATTGTAGAACTATTATTATATAAAGATTTATTAATAAGCGAGTAAAACTGGATTAACTTAAACTTACTTATGAGGCCAATAAAATGAAAATAAGCATTGAATCCCTCATAAGGCAAAAAACCAGGGACCCTAATATTATACGTAGCACGAAACGCAGTTGATGTGTGTCGGCGAGAGACAGACGAACCAGCAGCCCAACTCAAAAGCAACGTAAAAACATACAAGTCGCTATCTATGTACAATCAAAGGGTAGCAAGAAAAAAATGAGAAGTGGTAAGAATAAGGGGAGAGGCATCCAGCAGTGTACTTGGGCAGGCTAATGATGATGATGATGATGAAGAAGGAACGGAGATCTAACGCTGCGTCGTTCGTAATCGTCATATTCTTCGAGAAGGTAATGATTTCATAATCTTCACGCTTTCAGCAAAGCGCTAAGTGATTCCACGAAACATTCAGAAAATGTAAAGTGTATTCATTTACTAGCTTGAGTCTGAGTAGGTAAACTGAAACATTAAGATCAGTCACCAATCGATCAATCAGCCTATCGCAGGCCACTGCTGGACATAGACCTCTCCCAACACACGCGCCACAGTACACGGTCCTCAGCCTTCCGCATTTAGTCTGTCCTAGCCACCCTTTTTAGGTCGTCGGTCCACCTAGCCGGGGGCCGCCCTACCTTACGCTTACCGAGTCATGGTCTCCACTCTAGGACACGCTTGCTCCATCGGCCATCAGTCCTTCTACAAATATGGCAGCCCACTGCCACTTGAGCTTACTAATTCTGCGGGTTATGTCGGTAATTTTGGTTCTTTGTCGGATAACTTTATTGCGGCTTTTTTCTTTTTGCAAAGAGACGCCAAGCATAGCCAAGCATAGCTAGCATAGCTGAGATCGGTCATACTATAAATCAACCCATTAATTGATTATCTACTATTGAAGAATCATAGATGACCTTGCTCTACAATACATATAAATAGGGAATGGTTGTCAGAGTCAGAAAGCGTATCAGCAGCAATAAATGAAAGTATGCAGTTGACTCATACACACAAATATGTAAATCGAAGTACTATCGCTTTCTTTGTTATCATCACTAGGGATTTAAAACTTATAAATTACACCCATCAATTATTTTTATCGATTATCAGCATCTTTTTCAGCCATTTTGCCGACAAACTTGTTCATTCTAGTCAAGAAAGAGATTGCGCTTTCTATGAAGTCAGAATAAAACAAACAAATATTGGACAGTTTTTCCGTGTGGTGACGGATTAAGAATACGGAATGTCGACAGAGGGAGCATATTATGCAGAGAACAGCACTGTAAGAGAAGGGAAACTTGATACAAACCTTATAACAACCGTTTGGTCAGCGTGATATAGTAGGCCAATTCCTCCTTTCAAAGGAGAGGCCTAGTCCAGCAGTGGACTTTTAAGGGCTGATGATGATGAAGTCAGAATAAAACAAACAAATATTGGGCAGTTGGAAAATGGAAATTATCAAACTTGATCTCTCTCTGTCTCTCTCTCTCTCTCTCTCTCTCTCTCTCTCTCTCCCTCTCTCTCTCACTTGGAAAAAGTTGTTACAAAATGCGACTTTCACCCGAGCTTTGGAAAAAACAATAAAAATATTAAAAACCTGAAAATCTATCAACATCAGCAGTAAACTCCAGCCTAAAATTAAACGACTTAGAATCACCCTGTATATCAAGAGTCATATTATTTATATTTTCTTATTACACATCATTTCAATCACGCACACATGACGATCTATTTTAAGATTTCATCAGACTCATAACCCAGACACGCGGCAAACATTTTTTTTAGTAATCGCGACAATTATTTTTATCTTGGACCTGGTGTGGTCTTGTAATCTAAGGGGGCGTGCGACATGATGTAATAAGTAGTATACTACGTATCATACAGGAAATACCTCTGTAGGTATAGAGGTATTGCGCGTTATCGCAAAATTCAAACATATAGGTGAACAAGTTACAAAAAAAATGTGGCCCAAGCGAGTCGGTCTCGTCCATAAAGGCTCTGTAGTAGTAAGCATAGATTAGGCAATGTATTAAGAGTAGTAAGTAATATTTCATTGGTTTTGGGTTCACTGGACTTTTGCATTGTTGCTTGATCGGTGACAGCAAAAAGGACGTGTAACTCTGATTCACATATTATTTGTCACTTTCTTATTTTGTAAGTTAGAGGAGGGAAATTCTACCACTTTGTATGTGTCTATCTTTCAAACGTTCGTCTTTAAGAAATAACGGATTTAAAACCAGAATGGTATTTTTAGATACGTATCCGTAGACATTAAGTAGTTTTTCATGAAATGACTTAATTTGGTATCACCAAAACAAGCAATACGATGCTTTAATCTCGCAAAACCAAATACAGGTGTTTTGAAGCGAACATGGTTGTATGGTAAAAGCCAGATCGATCTTATCAAAGCCAATCGAAATTGAATTATATAACCATCACATACATGAGTGTAAAGCCAAATGTACTGTTTGACCGTACTATTTAATAGCCAGGTTGAAGAAGAATTCATTTTTGCACTCGAATCTTTGAATACTTAGCTGTGTATTACTGCTGACTTCAATAGGTATTCGGTCTATTTTGAGATTCGAGAATCATGACATATTTTGCATGGAGCGATGTAAGTCAAAAACGAATATAAAATCTCTGAAAAAGGATAAGATCGAATATTGATTTTAGATAAATACTATAGCTAAGTAAGTATTCAAAGATTCGGGTGCAAAAGAGAATTTCGCCTGTCTAAACAAGCAGGTTTTATCAATAAATTGATAACAATGTGTATTCGCTAAGCTGCTTTATGAACTTATCATGCTCAAGTGGAGTCAAATTAGGAGCGTCACACGAAATGACAGGTAACCAGTTTAAACTAGTTTGGATATTTATTTGACGCTAAGATAAGTGTAATGTTTATATATTTGTTTTACGTATATTACATTTATCCACTTTCTCAGCAACTTAGTCAATTCGAGATATTTCTTTTTAATTTATAGCAGGTGTATTTGAAGTAGGGGAGCGGTGCAAGTTTCATCGAATCGGTTCAGTAGCTTTTCAGATATGTGTATGAAAGCAATTTTTGAGGGGGCATTAATTAAGAGACATTTTAAATTGTCTTAAAAGTCTTATAAAACCTCATATCCAAGCCCAGAGGATTAAAAATGTTTAAAATTTTAGAGCATCAAATCCACAAAGCTTTTGTACAAAACAATAACCAATTTGAACACTGCAACATAAATATAATTAAAGAACACCCGTGGAACACCGTAAACAGTTGTTTTAAATAAGCATTGCAGAATTCGAAACATTTTCATATTCTTGCGCAAATCATTAGCCCCTTAGAAATTACGTCACCGACTTCTAGGTAAACAAAAGTAACACGAAAAGAGGCAAAACACGTCCTTAAAAATGTCAGCTATGGAGCCAGATGCCCCAAGAACCAGCGGGGTGGTGGTTTAGCAGCCTACAGGCTTTTAAGGCATTACTACCGTCTCCTTAATGCCAGTCGATGCCGTAATTTCTAGGGCGCTTATTATTTGCGCAAGGACATAAAAATATTTGAAATACTTCAACGCCTCTTTAAAATAAGTGAAAATGACAGTGGGCAAATGTGGTCCAAGCGTAGTCAAGGATGAATCATATACCAAATGAAAGGGTACAATGTACTGATCAAACATGCCGAAGGGTATCAAAATCTTTCCGAGAGATTACATACAGACATAGACTCACGCCTGTTTCCCCGAAGGGGTAGGCAGAGGCATATTAAACGCCCACTTTTCGCCAGTGTTTTGATCCCACGTAATAGGTGGCGAGCCTATTGCCGCTTATCGGGATATTTTGTTTGCCAGAGCCTCGTCCGTTGGTCGGCAGGTGCACCACTTGCAGGTGAGGTTGGCTTGGGACCCTAAGTTCTAGGTGGGAACCCTATGCACCCAGAGATTAGGTACTTACTGATATACTGCACAAATGCATGATTAAAACTGGTTATGTGTACATGTCCGTGTGGTGACTGATTAAGAATACGGAATGTCACCACCCCATATCATCACATGGGTGTCGTAAGAGCCGACAGAGGGAGCATATTATGCAGAGAACAGCACTATAAGAGAAGGAAAACGTGATACAAACCCTATATCAACCCGTTTGGCCAGCAAACGGTAAGCCAATTCCTTCCTTTCAAAGGAGAGGCCTAGTCCAGCAGTGGACTGGGCCTCTGATGATGATGATGTGTACATAGAATTTAAACTTAACCAATTATAATCATGCGTTTAGCTGTTCTGTCGGTTGAGATCAAAGCCTTCTTGTCTCCCGTTATAACAAGGCAATGGCTGCTGCCAATAATGCCAATCTCAATTTAATTTCCTGCACTAAATAATTATTTACAGTCACATTGTTTTGTGTTATCTTTAAGATTGGTAAACATAAATAATATCTGTTCAGATAACACTAGTATCAGTTTGGGCCATTGACGTCATATATTAAAACCATGTCGACGTTCCTAATCTCTCCATCGAAATATCAATTGCATGTCATCGCAATGAAATGAAACTATTTGGTACAGATTCTACCTCGGTATATCAATTTAAACATTTATATCACCATTTTTTATTTTATCCACGTGGTGACGGATTAAGAAATTCCGGCGTTACGACAGCTCTACAGAATTTATGGTCAGGGTTGCGGTCGATGATATTACAAGAAATAGGTAGATACGTTACCTACGTAGTAATCAATCCGTAGAAACGGTACACTAACGCACACATCGATAACTCCATATTTATTTTATTTTCGGTTGACAAGATGTGTCAGTTTCACTTTGACGCCGGCTTGCGACTTCACACACACATAATATGTCAGACTTGCCAACTGTCTTATGTTTAGGGTCCTGCTTTGGTAGGCCTACAACATATTTACTTCTTTTTACTTTTGTAACACCATTGGTTGCGGTAGCCTTGACTTTCGTCGTCACGTTATTGTGTCGGCCAAAGTCAAAGTATCAAGAATATTCGACCAATCTTGGATGCCCAAGTTTTCATACTGTTTTTTTTAAGTCTATCCAAGTGTCCCACTGCCGCAAGGGCCGCATCTTTTCATGGCGGTTCATCCTGTTACTATGAAATATTTCTTGTTGATGTTTTGACGGATGTGTTCTTCGTAGGCATTCGGTGAGGTTTCTAACTTATAACCAGGTGACTTTAATATATTTATATAAATAATTTGAACTTGAATTTGAATTTAAATAAAAAGAAATCATAGACTCACGCCTGTATCCTCGAAGCCATTTCGCAATGAACGTTTAGATCCCACGTAATAGGGGGCTAGCTTATTGCCGTAACCAGACTCAGTAACACTTTTGCCCGACCCAGAAATCGAACCCGGGACCTCCGATCAGCAGACGCATACACTATCCACATGTCAAATGACCAAATTCCTATTTTATGAGATTTGATGTCAAACATGTGATATCGCTAGCGATAGCCTACTGTGTACTTACTACGAAATTCAATATTCGATCTGTAGATAGATCTGTACATTTTTTATTCGTTTTTGACGTAAGCTCCATACAAAATATGTCAAACACGAATCTCGAATCTCAAAATCCATGTATGGATCGAATATTGAAAATGGCCGTTAATGGAATGCCGAGACGATCGTCTCTGGTTCTACACCGGGCACACACCTCTGACTTTCCGAATTATATTTCGTGTATTAAAAATGTTAATTATCGCTCAATTAATAATGTGCTCGGTAGATATAGGCTCGCCCCCTATCACATTGGGACCGAAACATAACTGGCGAAGTGTGGGTGTGTAACACACCTTTGCCTACCCTTTCGGGGATAAAGGCATTAAGTTATGTTATGTTTGATGTGTAACAGTTCTCTAAACTAAACATTTCTCTATAGCTCTCTTTTGAATTCATACAACTCAACTCGTGACCACGGCGGTTGCAAGTCGGTCAAAATGTAGTTGTAGATACCTACGTCAATAACTCACATGTCACACACTGAAAAAAATTCACAGTCTACATTATAATAACGTGACAATGATAAACAAATACTTACTAGAACAATAAAAATAATATCTAAACAATGTAAAGAAAGTAGGTTTACAACTATCAAAGATATTGACACATGCTTGATCATTCTGGCATCCGGTAGTCATTCTACCTACTAGACTTATAAAAAGACTAGCTGTTCCTCGCAGTTTCTCCCTCGTTATTTGTGGTGTCCGACAACAGCGCCACCTACCGGATCAAATTACAGCCTATTTGTAGCCCTACCAATGTAATTTATATATATAAAACTAGACATCGCTCGTGGCTCCGTCCACGGGATCTCTCTCTCACTATCTATTGGTGAAAACCGTAATAAAATTCGTTCGGTGGTTTTTGAGTTTAACGCGTTCATACAGACAAACCTGGCGCGCCGGGGACTTCATTTTATAATATGTACTTATAGATAGCTATACATGTTTTTAATATAAATAGGCGGCAAACGAGCAGAGGGTTCGCCTGGTGGTAAGCAATTACCGCCGCCCATGGACCCACAAGCAACATCTATTGGACCACGGAGGTAGTATTTTTTGTGTTATAGGCGACAAAAGAGCAGACTGATTGCCTGATGGTGAGCGATTGCCAACGCTCATGGACACAAACAACAAAAGAGGAGTCAGAAGTGACATGCCGCCCTTGGGGTTGGGAAAAGGGATAGGAGGAGGAGTGGGATGAGGGAGGAGGAGTGGGATGAGGGAGGAGGAATAGGGGATTCGGAATAGGCATTCACCGAACGAAACGCAACAGTTTAGGTACTGTTATTTTACGTCGATTTTCTGTGAGAGCCTAGTACACGTAAGTACTATCTATTCTGTGCTAGTACTTCCCCGGTGGAGCCGGCCCATTTATGCTGAAATCAGCAAGACTCTACTAACTTACAAATTATTACATATTTCTATCTAAGTATGTTTAATATTTTTTTAATCCCCATAGAACAAACTCTGCCTCGTTTGGGATTGGATGGCCGAGTGTGGATTGTCGCTAGCTATTACATTGTGTCTTCTAACTACACTCGAAAGACCAGGTCTTTTCCAATCTTCCCTGTCGACGGCGACTTTAACACATTCAATGTCAAATACACGGCGCCGTGGAGTTGTACGTGGCTGAGTACACGGCGCCGTGTAGTAGTAGGTGGCCGCATACACGGCGCCGTGTAGTAGTAGGTGGCCGCATACACGGCGCCGTGTAGTAGTAGGTGGCCGCATACACGGCGCCGTGTAGTAGTAGGTGGCCGCATACACGGCTTCGTGTCTCGCAACTCGTGATCTGAAGCAACCTTTACCGGTCAGATTACCAGCAGCCTCCACATTGGTGACCCCGACGTGATCTGAAGCAACCTTTACCGGTCAGATTACCAGCAGCCTCCACACTATGCATCATTACGACTTCGGCCATAGCGATAGCGGTACGTGAAACACGCAGCCATACACGTGACATTTCGTTAAATATAAAACAAGTATTGGATTTGGATTTGCACGATTATTTTACGAAATACGGACGTTTGAAAAGTGGGTATTCTTACACTACAGGCCGTAAAATGAGTATAAATATAAAAATAAATCTAATTACAGTACGACACGGTGCCGTGTAATTGGCAACTGGCGCCTCTGTAGGCCAAGTTTTATAGGTGATACTTGGTCTACAGAGGTGTCGGTGGCCAGTTACACGGCACCGTGCTTTTGCCTTTTTTTAAGAAAAACAGCTAGCTTCCTTTTTATTATTACCAAAACTTAAGCATAATACTTCATTAAAAATAATAAAACACTAAAATAATATGGCCACAGTGATACGTATATAATATATCTATAGATTTATAATAGGTCTCACAAGGAAAGTGGCATTGAATGTGTCAAGTGACTCCGTATCCTACCGCATCACACGGTCTTTATCAGGACATCAGCTCTACTGTGAGGGGTCTGCGTCTTCGTTAATTTATCGTCTGCGGTGCTTGGCCGATTCCTTCCTACACCGACGGCCATCGGATCTCCAAAGCCTCTACCCCTTTCACTGCTACTTCAATTTGGTTCCGTTGAGAGCTTTTTTATGTTACAGGCAACGACAACCCAGCCTACTAGACGGCAGACGTAAGGCGAACATTTTCTGACAACACGTTAGACTTATACGTCTTACATAAGACCAATCCCAACACTAGTCATGAATTATATACCGCAAATTTGAACCGGCCAATTAGAATGCATTTTTGTAGCCCCCTTCGCCCCGCATACCTCACCGCTTTGACAGAATTGTTTGTTTGTAGAAATGAAAACATTAGATGTCTAGTAGGCTGGGTCATCGTTGGTAACAGGCGACAAAAGAGCAGACGAATCGCCTGATGGTGAGCGATTACGCCCACAGAAACAAGCAACCAGAGGAATCACAAGTGCATTGCCGTCCTTTAGATTGGGATAGCGAATAGGAGAAGGAGTGGAATGAAGTGAGGATGGGGTCTCCGGCACCCCAACTCACTCTCTGTTTTTTTTACATGTAATAGGCGGCAAACGAGCAGACTAATCGCCGCGTTGCCACCCTATGGGTTGGGAAAAGGAGGAGTGGGATAAGGGAGAAGAAGGGGATGAGGCCTCCGGCACTCTCACTCACCGTAAGAAACGCGACAGTATAAGTACTGTCACTTTACGTCGATTTTCCGTGAGAGGGTAGTACCTACTTCCCCGGTCGAGCCAGCCTACTCTTGCTGAAATCAGCAAGGGTCTTCTAGCTATAAAGCTTTGACGACAACTTTACAACTATAATCTGTTCAAGATACGAAAAAATAAAATGAATGATAAACAAACCATAAAAATGGTTCTTGTTATGTTGCCTACGTACCAAAAAAGTTGATTTTAGTTAAATATTCCTAGCGAAAGACTCAATAAAGTAGTTTTTTAAAAAACCTCTGTCCCTTAATTACGTTTATAAATGGTACAGCATAATTTTTATACATATTTTCTGTATTATTCATAAAAAATATAATAACGATTTTGTATTTTGATTATGCCAATAAAGTATTTTACATGATAAAGAACCTAAAATGCCAATGATTCTAAAATTTTGGTGTATTTATAATCCTGGCAATTTAAGTATTACACCTAAAGTAACCATTTCGCATGACAGGGAGTAATTTTTGATTAGTTCAGGTTATCCTGATCGGTTATCCTGCTATCTTATTAAGTTTGTAAATCATTGGTTTCTTTGTTTACCTTTTAATTTTTCGTAATGTGAATAGAGTATAGGTACTACCGTCTAGGCAATGAATACAGATTTATATCTGAGCTCTTTGGTCTAGGTAAGGCAAGGTGTTGATTGACAGGCTAACTTACCAAGTCTTGTGAAGTCTGATCGATTATACGCACGTAAATTCCAAAAACCAAATCTAGCATAAAATTGGCCAAGTGCGAGTCGGACTCGTGCACGAAGGGTTCCGTACCATCATCTATAAAAGAAAATCATGTTTGTTGTATGTATACTTAAATATTTTTTAAGTTACTATCTGTTTATTAAGATAGAGAAAAAAATTGCTTAAAAATTACGTGTGTTGTATGGGCCCTCCTTTAAAAGTTACTTTATTTTTATTTAATTATTTATTTTGAAACGTTATATACATCTTCATATTCTGTGAACATTTTAAGCGTGTGCCTGTTACCGTTAGTAATATTGAGCAAAACATACGAAAAAAAACACGTTTATTTGTTGTATGGGATAGATATACTAAAATAAAAAAATATTAAGAGGGGGCCTTAATATTTTAATTTTTTTATTTTAGTATTTATTGTTATAGCGCCAACGGAAATACATAATTTGTGAAAATTTCAGCTTTCTAGCTATCACGGTTTATGAGATACAGCCTGATGACAGACAGACAGACAAACAGACAGCGCAGGCTTAGTAATAGGGTCCCGTTTTTTACCTTTTAGGTATGGAACCCTAAAAATTAACTGCGCAGTAGCAAAATCCGGATTATGGCGTCAGATATCTCCGATAACGGTATTGGACCATCAGACGACATCCCATGGGCTCGCCGACCGGACGAAAGATAACAATCACCTGAAGATAACGAGCTTATAACAATGATTACAGTCAACGTTATCGAAAGCAGGTGCTTCGACACCTGACTATGCTTATCATACCAATCGTAATACTTAATTGATCGGCAGTTCGTGAATAATGAATATTCCAAAAATAGTTTGGATTAGACAGCTGAATTGAGTGATTTGATAAAATGCGGCGGTAATCATTCATATTTTACCCAGTAATTTATGTGACATATAAGTTATAGAACACACTGCAAATACTAAGAAAATTCTAATTAGAACCTATGCTAATCGATTTTAAATTTGATTGAAAGAGAGGCTGTTTAAAGCCTTTCCGCGACCACGCTCGGTGCAAGACGAGCGAAACGTCGGAAACAAATAGGTATTTATACCTTAAATAAGTTAATTGTATGTGATTAAGACCCGCTTATTTATTTTGTATAACCTTTGCTAAGTACTTATTCCTGCATAATGACAAAAACAACAAGACTTCGCCCAGCTTGAAGATTAAAACTCGTGATCGTGCCAAAACTGATAGTGTACGCCTTCAACAAAGTATTTAATTACTCATTATAAAACTACATTGAATTCAATGTCGATAAAAGTAAGTATATTATGAAAAACAAGGTTGGGTTTCTGAACAAAAAGTTTCACTTGTAGATATTTTACTAAGAATATTTTTTTTTTATTTCTAGACTCACGCCTGTATTTCCGAAGGGTTAGTATTACACCCACATTTCGCCACGAATTTTTAGGTCCCACGTAATAGGGGGCGAACTTATTGCCGTACTGGGCACATTAGGTACCAGACTCCGTGCTGCTACTGAGAATTTTCTAACGGAAAAAAACAATAACACTTTGCCCGACCCGGGAATCGAACCCGGGACCTCCGATCAGCAGTCGCATAAGCTGTCCACTGGACCACGGAGGCAGGCAGAATAAAATTCCATAATATTTTTAAAGAAGTCGTTTTCCAGTTAGTCGTACACAGCGTTGCTACAGTGTAAAGTAGCATCGATAAACCATTTTTCTTCGAAGACTATCTTCAATCTTACGTAGGTATATCATTATATGATAGTAAATAAAAGTAATTAGTAATTTCAGTGGTAGGTCATCTAGTCTGGCGATCAGTTTCAGATTTGCTGAACGAATATACCTAAAGACAGATTGCTATCATAAGCCTCGTGTATTTTAAGAAAGAGTATATCGTCAAAATCTGGGCTAATCGATCCTGTGGCGTACACAATATAATTATTAAATAGTAGCCTTGTAGTTATCATTTTGCCTTGACGTTTACCTAGCCAAAATGACCCAAAATACGTAACATGGTTATACCCCAGTTCTTCAAGGATATTGCCGTTAACTTGAACGAAGCCATTATACAAGAGCCTTTAATAAACCGTTATTTCTGGAACTATCTCCATTTTTAGGGTTCCGTAACTCGAAACGAAAAAACGGAACCCTTATAGGATCACTTTGTTGTCCGTCCGTCTGTCAAGACCCTTTTTCTCAGGAATGCGTGGAGGTATTAAACTGAAATTTATACTAAATACTCCAATCTACAGTTCCATAGAGCTGTAAAAAATCAAACTTCTAATCCAACGCAATCAATAGATACAGCTGTATATGCTGCAAATTGCAGCATATTTTCAAACTCGCATTGGAATCAAAACCTACAGGGTACTTCCCGTGAACTCAGAATCTTGAAATTTGGTACGAAGCAACGTCTTATATCACCTATAAAGGAAAAATTGCGAAAACCGTAATTTTTTTGTTACAGCATATAAAAAATATTTTAAATAAATTTAAAATTATTTCCTTTCTCCCCTTTCTCTTGAACGCGTGGAGGTATTAAATTGAAATTCGTATTAAATACTCAGGTATATAACACCGTAAGGCTGCAACAAAATCAAGCTTCTATGTCAACGCAATCAAAAGAAAGAGCAATATAAGCATATTTTCAAACTCGCGCCTACTCGCAAGTGAATCAAAACCTACAGGGTACTTCCCGTGAACTCAAAATCTTGAAATTTGGTACGAAGCAACGTCTTTTATCACTTACAAAGGAAAAATTGCGAAAACCGTAATTTTTTAGTTCCAGCATATAAAAAAATATTTTTAATAAACTTAAAGTTACTACCCCTTTCTCTTGAACGCGTGGAGGTATTAAATTGAAATTCATATGAAATACTCAGGTATATAACACCGTAAGGCTGCAACAAAATCAAGCTTCTATGTCAACGCAATCAAAAGAAAGAGCAATATAAGCATATTTTCAAACTCGGGCCTATTCGCAAGTGAATCAAAACCTACAGGGTACTTCCCGTGAACTCAAAATCTTGAAATTTGGTACGAAGCAACGTCTTTTATCACTTACAAAGGAAAAATTGCGAAAACCGTAATTTTTTTGTTACAGCATATAAAAAAATATTTTTAATAAACTTAAAGTTACTACCCCTTTCTCTTGAACGCGTGGAGGTATTAAATTGAAATTCATATCAAATACTGAGGTATATAACACCGTAAGGCTGCAACAAAATCAAGCTTCTATGTCAACGCAATCAAAAGAAAGAGCAATATAAGCATATTTTCAAACTCGCGCCCACTCGCAAGTGAATCAAAACCTACAGGGTACTTTCCGTGAGCTCAGAATCTTAAAATTTGGTACGAAGCAACGTCTTATAGCCCAAATAAAGGATGCGGAAAGCTGAGGACCGTGTGCTGTGGTGCGTGTTGGGAGAGGCTTTTGTCCAGCAGTGGACTGCGATAGGCTGATTGAGATTGAGATTTCAAATAATTACATAGTCTTCAAAACTTTTCGCTAATTATTCTGTACTTTATAAGTATTTTTGTAACAGATTTCTAATAGTCACTTAAAACTTTGTAAATCAATAACTTTGATAAAAAATCTTACCATCATTCATCAGCAGACTTTTGCATGGCTGCTGCAAGGCTGGTATAGGTATCGCTTATTTTATAATATAGCTTAAATAAGTTATATTATAAAATAAGCGATATATGTTAATATAAAATAAAGGATGACTGATTACAAACGACAAAGACCCCTTTTTATTTAATTTATGCTCCTCCAGCTTTCCATACTGTAATGTTATGGATTTCATTTGGCAATAAAAATACCATAACTATGACTGGTGAACTTTTACTTATATACCTACAGGTTTGTACGGAACCCTCGGTGCGCGAGTCCGACTCGCACTTGAGCGGTTTTTTAAGTTATTTAATTACACTTATATGTTATAATTTACTGCATTACTATTTTTGCCAAGTTTGACATCAAAATCCCTTCTGTAGGATTTAACGAAAAAGATTAATAAACGTCAATTTGTTCAAACAAACTTTCGCGTTTATAACTTTACACCGATTTCAAGAAAGCTTTCGACAAGGTTGATCATGAAATTCTCTTGAATAAAATTACATTCAATGGTATCCGAGGCAGCTTGAGCAGTTGGTTTGCCTCTTATATCGAAAATCGAACACAGAGAGTGGTTATGAATGGACACCGGTCACGTGAAGTGCACATAACTTCTGGAGTTCCACAGGGCTCAATATTAGGTCCACTTTTATTTATCATTTACATAAATGTCATGTTTCAAATACTCCAAGTTTGTGATGTATGCTGACGATTTGAAAGCTTTTAGGTCCATACATACAATTAAAGACTGTCATTTGTTTCAAGAAGACCTTAATAGACTAGCAGACTATTTTAACGTGAATAAGCTACACCTAAGTATTCCAAAATGCAATTACATACAGTATACAAAACAGCATTATGTTATTAAATTTGACTACAAATTACATGGTATTGCATTGAATCAAATATCACTTGTTAAAGGTAGAATTCCGTGCATCGCGATCGATCGCAGCCGCGCGCGGCCTACGACTGTCGTCGATCGCTCGCGACAATAGTCAAAGTATGAAAATGTATGGCACCGCTGCCGAGGCCCGCGACTGACGCGCGCGGCCGATGAATGTCGTGAGCCGCGCGCGGCGGTGTCTTGAAATTAGTAGTAATGAAAAAAAAATTCGGAAGTTTTGCCGACTATACAGGGTGTAAAAAGACCCTTAACGAAAACTGAAATCCCACGTTGTACCAAAATCCCATGTTGTACCAATCATTACGAACATTTTCTACTTCGGCACCATACCAGGGAAATTACTGGTTCAGAAGATATTGAAGCTCAAAGTTAGTATGGAATTTTTCTAATTCGGTACAAAATCGATGCATTTACCCCGCCAATATGTTCTTTAGATGCCCTGTAAGCCCATGGATAAGTAGGTTTTTCGAGCATTGCACGCGCGCGCTTTTAATTGCGGTTTAAAAAATGAGAAAACTTAAAAAAAATAAAACGTTTCCCAGGTATTATTTTTGGTTAGTATGACTTGGCATGATGTCCACAACGAGTAGACTTCGGCTTGGTGATGGGTCTTGTGACACTCTGTATAAAAACAATTCAATTTTGTATTATCGTTCCAAACTTCCAACATTTTTTTTCATTAGGTACAATATAATTGCTTTTGAATCAATATTTGCTAGTATCCTTTTTCATTTCTGCTTTTAAAGATAGGGTCGATTGGTACTCTAGTTTCATAAGATAGCAACAGCAGCTCGTCAATCTCCTTTTCTTCTTCAAGGATGTCAATTAGCATTTCGACCATGATTTTGACTTCGCTAGACACACGTCTAGAGGGAACTGACGAACAACATCTACTAATTTCAAGACACTGCCGCGCGCGGCTCACGACATTCGTCGGCCGCGCGCATCAAGTGCGGGCCTCGGCAGCGGTGCCATACATTTTCATACTTTGACTATTGTCGCGAGCGATCGACGACAGTCGTAGGCCGCGCGCGACTGCGATCGATCGCGATGCACGGAATTCTACCTTAAAGATCTTGGTATTCTTTTTAATAATAAGCTTTCCTTAAGTCAGCATATAGACAAGATTGTTAGTAATGCTTTTAAAATGTATGGATTTGTGATGAGATCTTCTACCGAGTTTAAGCGCCCGTCCACATATTCATCACATCAGCCTTTAATAGTCCACTGCTGGACTAGGCCTCTCCTTTGAAAGGAGGAATTGGCCTACTATACCGCGCTGGCCAAACGGGTTGGTATAGGGTTTGTATCAAGTTTTCCTTCTCGTGCAGTGTTGTTCTTTGCATAATATGCTCCCTCTGTCGGCTGGGATGATATGGGGTGGTAACATTTCGTATTCTTAATCCGTCACCACACGTCCACATATTATCTTCATTTATATCAGACGCTTGTTCGCTCCCAGTTGGAGTATGCGGTACCTATTTGGAAGCCCTACTACAAGAAATATATTGTGAGGATTGAGCAGGTGCAAAGAAAATTCCTTCGAGCCATGCATTACAGGTGCCATAGAAATAGTTCATATTTATCCTATTCTTTGTTACTTCATGAGTATAAACTGTTAAGTTTGGAGAACCGTCGTACTTTGTTGGAGACTAGCATATTTTATGATGTTGTCCATAATAAGTTTGATGTCATTGAGCTAACAAATGGCTTATGTTATACAGTTCCTAAAAAGAGCTGCAACCAACCTGGTGGTAAGTTACCCTATGTCAATGAAAACAGATTCACATAGAAGCGCAGTTCTTAAGGATTTCTTGTGCCGATTCCAAGTGGGGACTGTCTCCAGTTTAGTTCGTAGTTGGCGCCGTTGGCGGCGCTGGCGTCGTTTTCGGTCTCTCTTGCTCTCGTAGTTAAGATATACAGGAGGAACGTTCGTCTCTCTTGCTCTTGTAGAGACAGCTGTTACAGCGCGACTGCCACGCCGCCAAGCGGCAATTTGGGTCACAGAAAGTTTGTCTTCAGAGTGCCCATAGGAAATGCGCATCTATGTAAATATCTGAGCTCTTTGCTTATGTACAGTGACCCTTGCTGTCACTATTCGTTGCTAATATTATGACGTAAATGTAACATTCCCATTCACATCATTATCTTACTGGAAACCGTCACAATCAAGTCACACAACGTTTTTCAAAACGTGTTGTCCACAGACACGTTTTGAGAAGCATTTATGACTATTGTTTTCTAATGATTATATTTATTGTCAGCCTCGTTCGCTGACACGTAAATTACTTTACGTAAATGTAGTTCGCTATTAAGTACTTCAGATAGTCATTATTTGCGTAAGCCGTAGATTTGTCCGCATGACGTTATTGAGTAAAATCTAGCGTCAATCAGGGGGTCAGTAGCATTGTCCACCACTAAAAATATTTAATCTAAAAAATGTAGGACATCTTCAAAACTCTAATGAATGATTTTGTGCACTGCTATCAGATAATCAGATAACTTTTCGATGTACCTAATAATCGATGTGAAGTAAGAGTTTTTTTTGCGGTTTTTTTTTTACAAACGACTACAAAAATAATGAACGTGGTTAGAAGTTACTTGTAATTATTTACAAGATTGTGATTTTAAATAGAAAAATAAACTGTGATTATAATTCAGTAAAATGTTCCCTCAGCTGAGGATCGTTCCTTCGAACTCTGTTAACAAGCTGCCTAATTGCTGCTTCATAAGTATGTATGAATGTACTTCATTTGAACCAATCATGAGTAGCAGACTTGTATGAGACCAAACGAGAAGTATACAATGGTTCCAAACAGAGAAGGCAGATATGACAGAGTTCTAAGGTAACAAAAATAAATAAAATCAACCGAATTGAGAACCTCCTTCTTATTTTTAAGGTGGTTTGAAAACGTTGATGAGTTGTTATTCAGCTTACAATTTTATTAATTCGTAGTTATGTCTCATGCATTATTTGCAAGCAATTTTGTTAATTAGTGGACTGATTATCTATTTGATGGGCTTTTATTAAGGTATTGAGTATGGTAATGTCATCATCATCGCCCTAGCGTTATCCCGATTGCATCCAAGACTTGCACATCTTGGAGCCCGAGGCCCGCTTACTGGTCTAAACAGATATGACAGAATATCAACTTTTCTACAGAGCGACTGCCGTCTGACCGCCGCAACCCAAAGGGATAGCGATATGCCATGGTTTAGACCAGTATCAGTTAATTTGAGGGTACTGACTCCCCGTAACGACTGTCAAAGATCTTCATGACAGCCGGGACCGACGGTTTAACGTGCTCTCCGAGGCACGAGAAGCGATAATTAACAATTTAATCTACACTTAACTTCGAAAAGTCATTGGTGCGGGCCGTTGATCGAACCCTATACCCTCTGTATGGCAGTCCGATGTTATCTCCACTAGGCTATCGCTGCCTTAATTGAATATGATAATGTAAATCTGTATAGACCTTATATAATGCCCTGCCCATTCTTACTCACATAACTTGCTGACGGTAAGTTTCGATACCTAACTAAATATAAATTTTCCCACACATGCTCCAACGTCCACTTGATGAAGACCAGGGCAAAAGTGAGCTTTCTTTTTAACAAAAGAAATATTTTATTAGTATCTTATTTTTTTAAATATCTTAAATCTATACATATAATAAAATGGTAGGAAAGTCAAAACTGTACATTGAATATTTTTTAATAAGAATTCTTAGGGTGTGATCTACAATCGATACCGAAGCCAAAAATATAGTTTTTAGAATTTTTGTCTGTTTGTTCTTATGACCGAGATAAACTCAAAAAGTACTGCATGGATTTACTTCAAATTTGGCACGAATATTGTTAGAATGTCGGGTCAACATATAGGCTACATATTATTACGCTATCACCTACGGGGAACGAGCAGTGAACCTTTATTTCTTCAACGCATTCTGTAACAACGTGTAATCTAACGACGCATATTTGAATGTTGTTATTATGTTAACCATGCTATAAGCTAGCTTCACACTATAAAAATAACGCAATATTAGTAACTTAGACTGATAAACATAATTCAATGAATATAAGTAGTATCAAGACAATTTTAAAGCAGCGTCATCTATGAGAGTTCAAAAACATCAAGTTGAATTAAATGTGTAAGCCCTTTTTGGATATAAATAATTTAAATTTGATCATGTTGGCGAACTTGTTAGTTGTTTTCAAAAATCATAGATGGAGTTGTATCGTTAATTTGTTTCAGAGATGAGCAAGACAATTAAAAAATATGTCTTTATGTAAATTTTAGGCTCAAATCATCAGTAAGGCTGCTTCATCTGTCTTATAAAAATTCATCGAGTTAGTATGTTGATACAAACAGAACTAAAAAAAAACTGCATAGATTTATAACAAAAGTTAAACTCGAAAACGGTACGCTATTGCTGTAAGCAATTTGAGCTAAATAACGAAGTAAGAGGAAAATTAAGCATGTCATATATATCTTAAAGATAAGAGATGCTTATTTTTTACAGTACAGAATAAATAGTAATAGATTTAGTACAAAATAAACATTTTGGCCACATTGGTGTAATTATTGTTTCTTAATGAATATATATTCATGTCGCATATAAACTTTAGTGAGAGCTAGATTTTTTTTTAAATTTTTTGAGCCCGACAGCGTTGCTGAGCGCTTGGAAAATTCGCGCCACACAACTCTCTTGGTTTTCAGGCTCTGTGAAGTCGACCAGTTTGGGAGGTCCCTTACGTATGACGAGATGCCTTCATATTATACGTACGACAGGCAAAAGGGTATATTTACCTAACCCGTCGATGAGGAGGTGCTGTGGGAGGTTTTCCGGGAAGTTTCAAGGACGCCACATTTTGTAGAGTTCATACCGTACACACGAATAATGGCGAATGCTATTTTCTACGGTTGTTACTTCACACGGTCCGAGGGCCAACGTCTTTCGCCTTTCTGAGGACATTTGATGCCGTGGAGTATCCCACTTAAGGCACAGCCTGCGTAGTACGTCACTTTCTCGACCGTGACCAAAACTGGGATGACACCCTCACGGAGGCGAGCGTCAGTGACTGGGCGGCTGAGATCCGCATGCGTCATCTGTGTGACGTCATCTTGGTGTTTTATAGAGTCGCAAATACTGTAGTTTTGTGGGAAAACTATCGCCATCTGAAGATTTTCTTCGAGCTCTGAGGCGTGCTACTGGAGACAAAGTCGAAGTAACTGATGAACTCGTGCTGACCACCTGTCTCAGTTCACTTCAAGACATGGTCATTTCTATCAGCGGCAATCCACTGTTGGAATATGGGTTACCAGCTTCCCAATCATCACCGCATCAAGACCCTGGCAATTGGGAGTATAACGCTGAGACAATAATAACGATCCGGGTGAAATGAACACCACAAGAAATTTATGACACCGTCTTTGAAAGCGTTGGGCAAAGCCTGGGTAAAATGATTTTCTTGGATGCTCCTGGTGGAACAGGAAAAACATTTGTTACCACTGGCATACTTACAAAGGTCAAGAAGGAAGGCAAAATTGCCTTTGCCGTAGCGTTGTTGGGAATCGCTGCCACACTGCTTCCGGGTGGCAAGACAGCACATGCTGCCATGCTTAAAATTCCCATCGATTTAGAGAGCGCCGAAACGCCTGTTTGTGGTGTGTCACGTAACAGCGATAAGGGACACGTGCTCAAGAATTGCTCTCTGATCGTATGGGATGAGCAGTTGAGGCCGTGGACAGAACTCTGCACGACAACCGCAGCGAGCATTTGATGGGTGGTCACAGTCCAGTTCGGTGGCGATTTCCAACAAACGCTTCCCGTGGTGACGCGGGGATCGAGGGCTGACAAGGTGAGTGCTTCGTTGAAACGATCTTCGTTATAGTCACGAGTTCGTACGCTGCGCTTGACCATTAATTTGAGAGCTCAGCTCGGCGTCAATGCACGTGCTCAAAAATTCTCTGATGTCCTTCTAAGTCTTGGCGAAGGCACTCTACCAGAGTAGAGAGCTGGACAGGTGGTGCTTCTAGAGTCTCTCAGTAGAGTTGTATCCAGCTTAGAAGAACTCATACGCTGTGCGTACGGGGACATCAGTTGAATACCGTAATAGGAGAATTCTTGGGTGTGTGAGCGGGCTATTTTGAGGGCCAAAAATTATCAGGCTGTAGCAATAAACGAATGCATTCTCTCGGAGGGAAATGAAGTTATCTACACCTTTGTAAACACTGTCGTCCAGCAAGATGATGCCACACATTATCCCGAGGAATTTCTGAACGCCCTGTCAGCAAGTGAACTTCCTGACTGAACTTCTGCCTCAAAGTCATCTCGCTCCACAGACACACCATTGAAGCGGAAATTCTTGCGGGCTGTGGCGTCGCGTCGGCGAGGCAGTATTTATACCACGCATTCCCTTCATACCTCATAACTTCCCGCTCCCGTTCAAGTACGTACAGTGCCCCGTGAGTGTTTGCTTCGCGTTGATCATCAATAAGTCGCAGGGGCAGACACTGAGAGCAGCGGGTGTCGACCTCAGGACGAGCTGCTTCTCACACGGGCAGCTGTACGTCGCTTACTCTAGCGTCACCAGTCCTGATTCTCTTTACATTTTGGCTGCGGAGAGCCAGACCACTAATATTGTTTATCGAGAAGTCCCATAAGTATGTATTCTTACCCTATTCAGTATTCGTTATTTTCTCCATCTGCTTCAGTCACCACTTATTACTTAATTCAGCAGAATCACCATAAAGTCATTTATTCAAAGCAGGCTGAAAATCAGCACTTTTTGAAGGTCAATTTTACAAAAGACAGTCTCCCTCAGTTACTACACTTTCTGCAGGTATGAAATATAAAGAAGAAACGGGTAAATGAATGTTATTTTAAAAGGTATAATCGCAGGTATTTATTTAATAGTTAGGTGCTGTATAGCGTTCACGCAGACGAAGTCGCGGGCAGCAGCTAGTATTTATAATATGACTGCCTACGTGGTCTAGTGGATAGCGTATGCGACTGCTGATCGGAGGTCTCGGGTTCGATTCCCGGGTCGGGCAAAAGTGTTACTGGGTTTTTCCGAATTCTCAGTAGCAGCACGGAGTCTTTAATTCAAAAATTCAAATTCAAAATCGTTTATTCATTTGGGTCACAATGTGACGCTTATGAACGTCAAAATAATAAATTTATAAAATAATTACTTAAAGACTCTACATTTACATTTACTGCCACGTTCGCAAAGCAATAGGTAGAACCATGAGAAAAAACGGGCAATAAAACTCACGGTCACTCTTTTTCTTCGCCAGGTTTTGCATAATACACATAATTTACATTTTGTAAGGTGCTGCAACTGTTACACCTTCTATATCACTTGTATATATTTACTGTACATAATAATACTCAAGCATAATACTTTTGATGTTTATTTGGTTAGTCTCCTCAGAATAGACATGGTGAAACAGGAGCATCCACTTACATTATATATACCTAATAATGCAGGCAATCCGCGAAAGTGATCAGACCCATGATGGAAATGATGCAGTTAAATATTAAAATCTAATACCAGCCCGCAAGACCGTCATCGACCAGTCATCGCAAGTAGCACCCGTTCACGAGTATGACGCATGTGCCAGCCATCATCCCTCTCGCCATATTAGAGGGACAGGGATGACCCGACACACGACGCCACCACAAGAAATGACATTTTAGTAAGCATGACGATAACGGTATACGAACCGGCAGTAAGAAACAATCTATTGGTATACTGACCATGACCGCCAATTACCTCCATTTTCCAGATCGTTATTATGAACATAAATCAGTGGACCGCGTGAAGGAATGCAAATGTAGAAAGAATTTTGTGAAGGTGACAAGTGAACAACGATATGATCAGGAATAAATAATGTTAAACTACATTCAACAAATCGTAATAATATCCAAATCTCGCAAAAATCATGTGTTCACGAGGCACCTCCACTTAACATGTTACTAATTAAGAAGAGAGTATTTTACACAGTCATAAAAATAACAATAATGGTGAATTTAAAAAAAAAGCAACTAGACCCATGATGTCTTGTCATCTAGAAATTCTTTAATAATGTAATAACCCCTTTTTAAAAGAAAATTCCTAGTAGTGGTTTTAAATTTGTGCAGAGGTAAATTCATTATTTCCAGAGGTAATTTGTTGAAGAATTGTATAACGAGTCCCGCAAATGAGTTATGAACTTTATGTAGACGGTAGTTAGTGCCCACTAGTTTATGCTTATTCCTTGTGTTCACTTTGTGCACGTCACTATTTTTACGGTAAAGAGTTAAGTTTTTCTTAACGTACATTAAATTAGCAAATATATACTGCGATGCAACTGTAATTATTTCTACTTCTTTAAATTTATCTCGTAAAGAATCTCTAGCACCTAACTTATATATTGCACGTATGGCCCTCTTTTGAATAACAAAAATTGTCTGAATATCGGCCGCCGTACCCCATAATAGTATCCCGTAAGACATTACACTGTGAAAGTAACTAAAGTAAACTAGTCTAGCAGTATCTACGTCTGTGAATTGGCGAACTTTCCTAACTGCAAATGCTGCAGAACTAAGTTTGACTGCCAGACAGGATATTTGGGCACCCCACTGAAGCTTACAATCTAAAGTTAAACCTAAAAATACAGTTGAATCAACTAGGTTAATTGTTTCGTTATTTAAAATTATATTAGTAAGAACATTTTTGACATTCGGCAAAGTGAATTTCACACATTTTGTTTTGCCAGAGTTGAGTAGCAAATTATTTGTCGTGAACCAATGTAGTACTTGCGCAAGAGAATTATTTACGCTGTCAATGTTACTTGTATTACGATCAACTTTAAAAATAAGTGAAGTATCGTCAGCAAAAAGTACAATATCACATAAATTTCTAACAAAGAATGGCAAGTCATTAATATATATTAAAAAAAGAAACGGACCAAGAATAGAGCCCTGTGGAACGCCCATTCCCACTGGCAAACCTTGAGACCTACTTCCACTAACATCTACATACTGAACTCTATCTCTAAGGTAACTGGCAACAAGATTGAGTGCGCTATCTCGAATACCATAATGGTTGAGTTTACGTAAAAGTGTATCATGTTCAACACAATCAAAAGCCTTTGACAAGTCGCAAAAAACACCAATGGCATCCTTCGAATTTTCCCAAGCGTTAAAGATATGTTTTAATAGAGCTACACCGGCATCAACGGTGGAGCGACCCTTAGTGAAGCCATACTGCTCACTGTGCAATAAATTATTTGTGAGAAAGTGGCTCTCTAACTGATGCAAAATAACCTTTTCAAAAATTTTACTGATTGCAGGCAAGATAGAAATTGGCCGAAAGTTACTAGGGTCGCTCTTGGATCCTTTTTTGAAAAGTGGTATCACCTTGCTGTGTTTCATTAAATCAGGAAATACCCCTTTATCCACGCATCTATTAAATATTGCAGCTAAATATGGAGCTATGCTAAAAATGATTTGGCGAACAAGACTAACTGAAATACCCCATAAGTCAATAGATTTCTTAATATTGATGGTCTTGAATGTCTTGAGGATGTCATTGGTGTCAATGTATTTAAAATTAAACAGCACATCACACTCATTCACATTGCCCCTAACTAACATCTCTGCTTTGCTTGGGCATGAGTCTAAACACTTGGTTGTTTTCACTGGTATGTTTATGAAGAAGTTGTTAAAAGCCTGAGCAACATCAATTTTCTTTGTAACTATTTCTCCATTACATTTTAATTCATAGCTATTATCTACTAACTTAGCTCGACCAGTCTCACTGTTAATAATGTTCCAAGTTGTTTTTATTTTGTTCTTGGATTCTTTAATTTTATTACTTATAAATATAGACTTAGCTGAAGCACATGCTCTCTTAAAAACTTTTGAGTAATTTCTTACATATTCAATAAATGAAGGATTAAAATTGTATTGCTTCATACCATACAGATCATACAACCTAGATCTACTTTTGTATATTCCTACTGTTGCCCAATCACAAAATTTAACTTTAGAGCTCTTGGCAAATGTCTTCTGCTTAAAAATTTTATTGTACTCATTTTTAATAACATCAAATAACCACTTATATAATTCATCTGGATCATCGTGAGTTAAGTCAATGCTGGCGATCTTAGCAGCAACATCATCACTAAAGCGATTAAGGCGAGCAGAGGTCATAGGCCTACATGTGATTTTTTGTACTGTAGGGGTTGTATTAGTTGGAATTACAACCTTTTGTCCACAGTGATCTGATTTCAAGTCACTCAAAACAGCTTTACTTAAGTACAAACAATTGCAAAAAATATTATCTAAGCATGTAGAAGAATGTGAGGTAGTTCTGGTTGGTTCAGAAAATAAAACATTCAAATTAAATGACATAAATAAACTAACTAACCTAGTACAAGTTGGTGATTGTTCTAACAAGTTAACATTAAAATCACCACATACGATTATTGACTTCCTGCTGGAACTTAAGTCTTTTAAGACATCCTCCATGATGCTTTCAAATTGGCTAAAGTCACTTTGCGGTGGTCGGTATACACAGACTATGACGTGTTGCTCAAGTTCAACACAAGATATCTCAGCGGTGCGCTCGATAGAAAGTTCGGCTATGTCCTTTCGTTCTTTACATTTAATACTATTACAAACATATATGAGAGAGCCACCACGAATAGCGTTCTTTCTTACGAATGCACTAATCACTGTATAAAATTCATTATTGAATATTAATTGGTCACCTCTTAACCAATGTTCCGTAATGCATAATACATGCAACTTATGTTTCTTTAAAAATAAATCTATCTCTAATTCTTTGCTAGATAGGCTTTGATGAGCTAAGTTTAAAACACATGAATGCCTATCTGTTGTCTCATCTAGAAGTTTAAACTAATAGATTTGTCAATACTACTATTGGTATAACTATTATCTACCAAATTCCTAAGTACTCTAGTAGTACTGCGTTCACTATGTAAATTAAATGCTAATAATTTAGCAAGTTGTCGCCTATATATAAAAGAGAGATACATAGTATCTTTTGTTAAATAGAAATTACTAATAAAAATATTAGAGTCAAAAAATAAAATATGGTCACTATGACTACAAGTGCTATTATATAATAATAGATTCAATTTACCTATCTGGTTATTTTCTTTATAAGATAAGTTATTGGAATATGGTAATGCACAGACAATAAAGTTGCACCCCACTTTAGAACTTTGTTCTATCATAATATCTGATAAAGCTAATATTTCTTTCTTGGTAACTAGTTGGCTATCCCCATATAAAATTATAACTGTAGAATGTTTATTTAGTCTAGCATACTTTAATTTATTAATTAACATAGACATTCCTTGTCCTGGTGAACAAATATTTTGTATTGACCGATCAGTATAACTATTAATCAGGCTACCCATACCAATTCCTAATTGGTCAGAAAAAATTAAAACATTGTTATCTAAAACCTTATTATTTTCATTATGTAACAATGTGTCAGAACCATGACATGTTTTCGAAGGATATTTATCTTGAAAGTCACTATATAACTTGGTTGTACAATTAGGTGAAGCCTCTAACTTATGATTTGAACAATTTAAACAGTTACCGTTGTTGGTCATAGAGAGCAGTTGTTTTACATTTTCTCTACCAACTCTGCTAATTTCATCATATTTCAATATATATTCCTGTGTTTCACTTTGATGATCTATTATCAATTTGTTGAGCTGTGCATTTAATGATGTGATTTGTGTTTGCAGCTCACATGTGTGTTGTTCATATTGTAATCGGCTACAGGCTAATTGCTCACTACTATCCTTAAGCTTAGAAACTAATAACTCACTCTCTTTAACTAAATCATGGTTAATTTGTGTTAAATCTACAATTTTCTTTGACCTCTTATAGCCTAACTCAAGTCGCTTTATTAATTTATTTAATTTTGTCAATTTCCTAAATTTACCATTTGACACCTTATATGTAAAGTTACAATTACATTTTACAGATTTAAAAATATTTGCCTTTCCACCAATGACTTCAGAGAACAGGTCCTGGTTTGCTGCGCTGCTTAGTGACTGAATGGAATTCTCCAAGGTTGTTATTTTGGATTGAGCTTCACTCAAGCTTGTTTCCAACTCCATGATGCGACTGAGCTGCCTCATATATGTATCATCGCAGCTACTATATGATCTGACTTCTTCCTGCAGTCTGTCCCGATGGTCCAGAATGTCCATATGTTCTATGTGGAGTTCCGTCAATTGTGCTTTCAGTTGTGAGACTTTGTCATTAACATACTTAATTTCCTCTTCACTGTCAATTCGTTCCTTCAACAGTTGACTATGATCTTCCTTATAGTCTGGTGATGTGCCCGGTAACGGCAATAGGCTCGTCCCCTATTACTTGGGTCCTAAAAATTCATGGCAAAATATGGGTATAATACTACACCTCTGCCTACCTCTTGGGGGATACAGGCGTGACGTGAGTCTATAAAAAGTAAAAAAAAATATTAGTATCTTAAATTTTTATTGACTATGTAGTGTCACAGATAATATAATACTATCCTAGGTAGTGTCTTTAGAAGTCTCAAAGAGTAGGTAGGTAGATTATAAGTACAAAGAAAGTGACGACTGGTTGGCGCAGCGGAAGTGTAAGCGACTGCTACGCCGAAGGTCGCGGGTTCGATTCCCGCTCAAGTCAAACATTTCTGTGCATGAACATGGATGTTTGTCTTGGTCTGGGTGTTTCTATGTATAATATGTATGTATTTACAAAAAAAAGTATATATGTATGTTTATCCATTATCTAGCACCCATAGTATAAGCTCTGCTTAGTTTTGGATTAGATGGTGATGTGTGTATGTGGTAGAATAAAAGTGTCCCTACACTATTTCATACTGTAAGTGTCGTAAGAAGATGAACGTTTGCCCAGCACGGCCCCCCTAGACTCTCTAGCGACTAAAGAAAAATCACGAAGCAAATTATACGTTTGTAGAAATACAGAAAACTTGACATCAAATCCTATGATGTCACGTCTGGCCATCGTGGTATGATTAATTAATATAAATAGTAAAAGTAAGTATAACTGGAAGAGGCCTACGTCTAGCAGTGAATCAGGAAATGTTTTTAAGCTATGAATATTATTCAATTTCAGCTAATACAATTTTATATTAATTATACTTTTACTATCGATCCGGTGAGAATTTCTGGTAATCCCATTTTAGTGCACACCTACGTTCTCTAAGGAACATACTGCATACATGCCAAATTTTAGCTTCTTTAAACCAACAGATTTGGCTGAACGTTGTCTGACAGTCAGTCAGTAAAGCAAGAATATTATAAACACAGATTAGAAATTTTTTATTGACAATCTCCTGGTATTCCTCTACAAAATATCAGATGCGAGTCCTTCACATAAAATGTGTGTCACAACCCCTAAATATAAAGTGCAGTTCGTATTGACCTCTCGTGCAGTTTGCGCCGTCTGACACAGATACCTAATTAAATAATGATCATAAACAGTCTGAACAGACACAACAATATCAGGTACATCACTAATTAAGTAAATATGTCCGGCTGCGGGGTCACAATCAGTTTGCGTAGACTAGCAATTAAAATAAGAGTAAATAAAATCAGTAAACTACTAGACGGCACTACTACAAATTAGTTGGACAGAAGGAAAAACAAATAATGATATACGTATTAAATATAGTAAAAGAGAAAAGGCACATTTTGAAAACTATACAAAATAGAAGACGAAAATCAGCATCTGAAACGACATGACACATTAATAAAAAACATCTTGGAAGGAAAAATAGAAGGAAGTAGAGGACGGGGTAGACCCAGACCTAGTGAAGGAGTAAAAGTAACGTGATATCAAGAGGTCAAAGAGCTAGCAGAAGATAAGACTACATGGAAGAGGCTCCACCGACAAGAGTTCGGCCATTAAATTGAAAAAGAAGTTACTGGGTTCGCCAACGGCTCTGCCTGCGTAAGTAACGACTATCGGAACAAAAAGTAGGCTCTGTTTCGTGTCTTCATACATACATACATAGACTCACGCCTGTTTCCCCTACGGAACGCCATTTGCAACGATCCTGACATACCTCTCTTGCTTCATTCACTCCCATCAAGTTTCTCATGCATGCTCTTGTGTTTAGGGTACTTCTGACCTGTCCTTTTTTTAGGATGTCTCTAATCTGGTCAGAGAACGTCAGCCTAGGTCAGCCCCTTCGTCCTGTCCCATTCACACTTGCCTGATGTATCTTCTTTGTCAGTCTTTCGTCACCTATCCTCTCCATGTACCCAATCCATCTTAACATGCCTTTCTCGATGCTTGTCACTACATCTTCTTTTCTTCGTGTATTCAGCTTTATTATTTTGTCAATATAGATTACCGCAAAATTTCTTCAAAATCCGGCCCGTAAACTAAATATCGTAACTAAATATCCACCGTTGATAATAGTAATAAACTCAGAATCATCTTCCTCGCGTTATCCCAGTTGCAAACAGAGGTCCGCTTACTAGACAGATTTGATTGAATATGTATGAGTTTTTCTACAGAGTAACTGCCGTCGTCAATATGCCATGGTTATGAATAAGCAGTTTCTGTTAAGTCAGAGGTAGGTACTGGCTCCCCACAAAGACTGCCAAAGATTTTTATGACGGCAAGAACCGACGTCTTAATGTGCTCTCCGAGGCGCGGAGCAAGCTATAACATACAGATTTACATAGAAGCGCAGTTCTTAAGGATTTCGTGTGCCGATTCCAAGTGGGGACTGTCTCCAGTTTAGATCGTAGTTGGCGCCGTTGGCGGCGCTGGCGTCGTTCTCCGTCTCTCTCGCTCTCGTAGTTAAGATACACTTGAGGAGAGAGAGACAGCTGCCGCAGCGCGACTGCCACGCCACCAAGCGGCAATTTGAGTCGCAGAAAGTTTGTCTTCAAAGCGCCCATATGAATTGCGCCTCTATGTAAATATCTGAACTCTTTGCTATAACTAGGAACTTAATACACCTATAACTTCGAAAAGTCAGTAGAGCGCCGTGGATGCCGGAAGGAAACCGATACCTACGCTCTGCATGGCAGTCTGTAGTTATTTCCTCTAGGTCAGTGGTTCTTAAACTTTTTTAGGAATGGAACCCTTTTGGGTAACCAAATATTTGGTGGAGCCCTAAAGTGAAACAAAGTCGAGTCCTACGTGCACTTTAAAACCATTTATTTACTGACATACATCTTCGTGGAGCCCCTAGAGAGGCTTCGTGGAGCCCTGGGACTCCAGCCCAAAACTTGATGTAAAAATTTTGAACCACGTTATACGTCATTGGTGCTTTATGTGTGTTTAAAGAAAGTCACTAGTTTTCGTTTTCTAAATTAAATGTTAAGTAGGTACCTATTTATAAATATTTTAAGAAATTGTCATGAGGGTTTAAATTATGTTCTATAAACTTACATGACATACCTAACATCAATGAATACAGATTTACTTAGAAGGGCAGTTCTTAAGGCCTTTCGTGTGCCAATTCCAATTGGGGACTGTCTCCAGTGTAGTTCGTAGTTAGCGCCGTGGCGGCGCCGGCGCTGGCGTCTTTCTCCGTCTCTCTTGCTCTCGCAGTTAAGATACACAGGAGGAACGTTCGTCCCTCTTGCTCTCGTAGAGACAGCTGTCACAGCGCGACTGCCACGCCGCCAAGCGGCAATTTGGGTCACAGAATGTTTGTCTTCAGAGCGCCCATAGGAAATGCGCCTCTATGTAAATATCTGAGCTCTTTGGCGAAACATTGTGTACCACAGACATTGAGCACACATGTCAATCATGTTTCAAGCAAATATTATTTTATCATGATTTTTATTGTGTAAAATAACGTATTACGTAACAATGCAACGCGGACACAACAAAGATAGGTACACTAATTACCTAAAATCTCCAAACGGATGTACAAAGTCCACGTCAAATATTATCTAAAATTACGCGAAGGTTCGACGCCTATTTGATGAAAATCACGACCACGAACAGTGAAGCCTACACATAATTATCAAATCATTAGCATATTAAGTATATACTTATCATTCACGTAATTGTGAAGTTTTTATACAGCGATCAATTAAAAATATTGATATTACTATCATGTCACCACTCTGGGGTAATTGGGTCTTGTAACGTAGGCAACACTGGCCAATTTAGATAGCAAATGAGAGAACACCAATGCGATAATTTTTTTGCTGGTAACAAAAGCCTGATCACATACGCACTTGATTTGCTGCGCACGCACATGAAGATATCGCAGAATATCAAACGCGGTACGAACATACGCATTGCCAGATAGCTGATGATTTATTTTGTATTTTTTTTTTCAAATTCACATTTCATCATCATCATCCTCTTAGCGTTATCCCACTTTCAATCTTGGGTCCGCTTACTAGTCCAACCGGATTTGGCTGAATATTAACTTTTCCACAGAGCGACTGCCTGTCTGACCTCCGCAACCCGAAGGGATAGCGATATTCCATGGTTTAGACTAGTGTCAGTTTATTAGACGGTACTGACCCCCTGTAACGATTGTCAAAGGTCGGTCCCGGTTGTTATGAAGAACCGATTTTTCCAAATACACATTTATTAACGATAAATTCTAATTAAAATGTGCTCATCTGTCGACGTCTGTTTTACATTGGTGGATCTTTGAATGATTATCGCCCGACACTTTGTAGAATACCGCTAATGGTGCAACATTTTAATAAATGCTGAGAATTGGAATTGATCGGCTGGTGGCACTGAAATTGATCAATTTCTGTGGTTGGCTGCGATGCGAATATTTACTGCGACGTATGTTGCCGCAGGCCGCGGGTGGCAATCCTATTTAAGAGAAAAACACACATATTGCTAAAAGCCACAGCGACCAGCAAAGCCGATAAGCATAGAGCCTGCGTAATGTTTACCAGGTATTGTAAACTATAAGGGTCACCGCACACCGGCCACTAGCCACAACCACAAACGCCGCCACAAGAAGCTAGACGCAGCAACAAAAGTAGCTGAAGCGCGCAGCAGCCACTTGTGACCGGTGGTCGCCACTTGCGGTCGGTGGCTGCAACTTTTTTTTAACCCATGCATTCAGTATCATGAACTCGGACGAAGAAGGTTTAATTGCAAATATATTTTCAACAACAGACTACGTGCGTGCGTTGCCTCCGATTTTAACAGGTTTAATGAGGAAGGGAGAGAGGGGTGTGGAATCGCGCAAGTGGCGTGTAGCGACGTTTCGTGTAGTGTTTAGTGGCTCTTGCGGGCCACAAGAAGCGCGCAAAGACGATTGTAGCGTGTGGCGGCCACCGGCTTCAACCGTGTGCGGCGAGTCCATATAAAATGTATGAAAACTACAGGAAATATGCCGGTGGCGGCGTTTTGTGGTTGTGGTGGCCCGTGTGCGGCGACACTAAGTGCATTGTCGAAAATAGGCGTTTACAAAAAAGAAAGAAAGAAAAAATATTTATTTGGATTGAAAATTTACACATACAATATTGCGGAAAAAGAAACAAAGAGACAGAAGATTACAATAGATAGAATTACAATAGAACTAAGATATAAAATTACAATAGAATAATAAATTCAATTCATGGATAATTAGTTAATTACAATATAAAAAATATATACATATATTTAAACTAGCTGACCCGGCAAACGTTGTTTTGCATTTTTTTTTTTAAATTGATGTTGGCCGATTCTCATAGATACCGGATAAGCACAAAACATTTCATCAAAATCGGTCAAGCCGTTTCGGAGGAGTATGGGAACGAAAACTGTGACACGAGAATTTTATATATTAGATAGTAAAAAACATTATAATTTGAGGTATGGACATTGAAATATTTCATCATTCACATGATTGCCGCTAATAAATTAAAAATATAGACGCATGAGGTCTATCATCTATCTCACGATGCTGCTGCGGGTATTCGTGGATCCAGTAAATTGAGCTAGAATAACCTTCTAGCTACTACCCTACTTCACCGCTATGCTATAACGCTTATAAGCTCTGCTGTCGGTAGATCCCTCAAAATAAATCTTGATGATAGTGGCCTATATTTGTTGTGTATATTTTGTCCGTGTGGTGACGGATTAGGAATACGGAATGTCACCACCCCATGTCATCCCATGGGTATCGTAAGAGCCGACAGAGGGAGCATATTATGCAGAGAACCTGTAAGAGAAGGAAAACTTGATACAAACCCTATACCAACCCGTTTGGCCAGCGTGGTATAGTAGGCCAATTCCTCCTTTCAAAGGAGAGGCCTAGTCCAGCAGTGGACTGTTAAAGGCTGATGATGATGATGATGTACGTCTCACCTCAATTCGTCCGTGACGTAGCATTCGCTGACTGATTATCCCGCTTCAAGGTCAGATCGTTATAGAACTCAAAGCGGGCCAACCAGTGTGCAGAACGCCGATCGAATCGACTAAACTCGTACTAACCGCCCTGGTTCTGCCATTGCCTATCGATTTGCTTTATAAGTTCATTAAGTAAACCGCAGTAGTTAGATCAGTTACACTGGATTGTTCTCTCAGAAGAGTGAACTTAATTCGTGCTGAAACACAGAAAGATGCCGTTTCCAGAAGCTTCCACAAATCCTACACCTATTAGTGTCAATATACTAAAAATACTCCGGTTAATTATTTTTAGATTCGTTATATATGACAATGTCAAAGGGCACGACTGATGAAACTTCACAACGCTTTGCATCAACATTGTGTAATGATTTTGACAATTAAATTGTATTTATGAAACATTTTTAAACGATTCGAGTGCTACAAACAGATTGCGCTAGTAGTTATGGCCACATTAATAAAATTAAAAGTATAATTTCTATTTAAGAATACACACATCAACAAAGTCTAGGGATATTTTATATTTCATCAAATATCTAAAAATCTATGAAGAATTTTCTGATACAGTAAATAGAAGAATCATAGATTATTTTAAGGTCTTTAATAAAAATAAAAAACATTTCGTGTTTTTTTTGTTTTAAATAAAAAAAATATTTTTGTTAATCATCATGGAAAATTAGTATGATAACAACAAACATTTCTTCTTAAAAAACTATTAATTTTAATAAAAATGGAAAAAATCTTGTAAAATCTAATCATTAATAATCAGTGTTGCCACCTCTTACATTGATTACACATCGACATCGATTGTTAATACTTAAAATTAAATTGTCAATGTCTTGCTGCGGTATGAGGTCCCATGTCCTTTGCAAGTGTTCGTAAAGTTGTTGTTCAGTCGTCAAATTTGGTGGAAAATCTCTCAAAGCTTTTCGTTGTAACATGTCCCAGGCATGCTCGATAGGATTTAAGTCGGGCGACTGTGCAGGCCAATCCAAAACTTGAATATCGTGCTCTCGGAGAGCGGTCGATACCAGCCGCGCCGTATGGCAAGGAGCATTATCGTGCATGAGTAGAAATTCATGGCCTATTTGAGTTCTGTGTGGGACAATAACGGGCTCTACTACCTCCTCGTGGTATTTTTGTGCAGTCATGCTGCCTTGGATCCAAACCAGTTGGGTTCGTCCGCCAAGACGAATTCCTGCCCACACCATGATTGTCCCGCCTTGGTATGGGTGGACCTCCTGAGGGTGCCGTAGACGGCTAACTCTTCCTGGAGCTCTACAAACGCGTGTTCTTCGTGAATCCGGGTGAAACCCAAACCGGGACTCATCGGTGAACAGCACCAAAGACCATTGTTCGTCACTCCATGGTAAATGCTCCCGAGCCCACGAAAGCCGCCGACCGCGATTGCCACGTCGCAATGCTGGAACACGCAATGGTCTTCGAGCATGAAGATCAACTTCATGTAACCTTCTTCGCACGGTTTGGTCGCTTACCAGCAGCTGGTGGTCCTCCTGGAGCCTTTGCACTAGTTGCAGCGCTGTGATATTGGGTTGTCTTCTGGCGGTCATTTGGAGAAATCGATCCTGTCTCTGCGTAGTAACACGATATCTACCTGTGTGCTGTTTGGCCACATCTCCAGTACTGCGATAACGTGACCACAACCTTGATATCACATTTTGACTGGTATGTAGGGCCTCAGCAACGACGCGTTGAATTGCACCATTTTCTAACATGCCCACGGCTCGTAACATTTCATCTCGACTCAAATGACGACGTGACATGACTTTTAAAGTTCGTACGTCACGTTAAATTAAAAAAGAAAAACAATTAAAAACCCTTTTCATTAATAATTATAATAAAACAGTTTTAACTTTCTTTAATGTAACGAATTACTAGCAAATTTGCCGCCATATTTTGTTTATTATTTTGTTTTTTTCTTTCCATGTTCAAATTTTGAAAATAGAATAAAAGAGGTTTTAATCTGTATATAAACTTTTTGTGGAAACTAACAAGGTTCTATACTATAAACTCGTAAATAATTTAGGATTAAGATATCCCTAGACTTTGTTGATGTGTGTATATCTATAAATAAATCAGTAAATAATTGAATTCAAATTCAAATTCTTTATTTGTGTGACTTTGGGTGGGTACATAGATCTTAACATAGTTTTAATGTGCTCCAGAATCTGCCTTGTGGCTTACACATTGTTACATGTTTCCTATATTAAGTACATATTCAATTATATATGTAATACATTTTATAATACATTTTATAATAATTAGGTAGTCAAATAACAATGTCACAACTCACATGTTTGAAATGAATGTCATAAATGTAAAATAAAAATTGGTAATATCATAGAAATAATATTAGTAATAATACGTACATAACAATTTACAATAATAATAATTTGCCATAATAATAATAATAGTAAAATTACTTACACTAATTTATCATTAATATATTCATTTACGTCGTAATAACATTTACTTAATAAAATTCCTTTTACTTTATTCTTAAATACATGAATGTTAGTCATTTCAAGTATATTTTTTGGCAAATGATTGTATATACGTGCACTCATACACAATACGCTTTTGTTTAATAAAGCTGTCCTGTTTTCTGGAATACTTATATGAAAGTTACGCCTTCTACTATTAACAGTTTTAAATAAATGCATATTTTTTCGTACAAACAATATGACTTCTAGTATATAAGTACATGGCAGCGTTAAAATATTTAATTTAATAAAATACGGTTTACAGCTGTCTACTTGTTTTAAGTGACAAAAAGCTCGTATACTTTTTTTTTCTGCGCCCTAAATGCAGCCTCTTTACCAGTGGAGTTACCCCAGAAAACAACACCGTTTCTCAAGAGAGGTGTGACATACCCATGATATGCAGTTAGGACTGCGGTGGTATTTGCAGTCTTGCTAATCATGTATAGAGCAAAGGAGTACGTGCTTAGTTTTGAACATAGTGACTCAATATGTTGATTCCAATTTAGATTATTGTCTATAACCATTCCTAAAAATTTTGTCGTCTCAACTTCTTTAATTACTTTATTTAAATAATGAATGTCCATATTACTTAATTTATTATCTCTACTTCGAGATGTCATGATATGTGTCTTTGCAAGATTAATATTTAAATTATTTAAAGTCAACCAATTAATAATATTTTCCAAAGTCATATTAATTTCATGTTGAATATCTGATCTTTCTTGTCCGGTAAATAATAATTGTGCTATCATCAGCAAATATAATGGTCTTATGTTTTGTAATTTTAGGTATATTAATATAGATTATAAAAAGCAGTGGCCCCAACACACTTCCCTGCGGAACTTCAGTTGTGACTTGCCTGTTTTCAGATGTATAATTTATAACCTTTTTTGCAATAGCACATATATTCGTGATTTGTGTTATTTGTGTTCGATTACTTAAAAAAGATTTTACTAAATTATAGACGTTGCCTCGAATCCCATACGCATACAGTTTATTCAGTAAGATGTCATGGTTAACATAATCAAAGGCTTTAGATAAATCCATAAAAACAGCACATGCTTGACGACCAATGTCTCTATTCACCAATACCGAGATTATTTTTTTCAAAGTAGTTATAAATACTGGCATGAATCACCTTCTCAAATATTTTGGAGATTACTGATACAAGTGCTATTGGACGGTAACAACGTATGCCATTTTTGTCACCCTTCTTAAATAGAGGCTTAATTACGGTCAATTTTAACTTATCTGGAAATACACCATCTAAGATACACAAATTGATAATATGACTAAGAACATGTGACATTTTAATGGAAACACACTTCAAAATTTTAGTAGTGATATTGTCGTAACCTGTGCTGTTGGTATTTTTTAGGGAATTGATAATATCAAAAATATCCTTAGGAGGCATAAAAATTGACTTAAGTTCATAAGGGTATTGATATGGTAAATCGCGTATTGTAGACTTGCTTGACTGGTCAATAAAGTAATCATTAAAATAGTTGACTATTTGTGTGGGATTATTTATAGTCTTGTCGTCAATGATTATTTGATGTATTTGATCTTTGGGTGCATTTAATTTATTGTTATTGATTACCTTCCAAGTAGCCTTTGATTTATTTTTTGATGTATTTATATTGTTATCATTTCGTGCTTTCTGGGTCAATTTTATAATGCGCTTTAATCGTGAAGACAATGTTTTGAACTTAATTTTATTATGTATCGACGGGTTTTTCCTATACTCCCATAGAAGCCGTCGTTTTCGTTTAGAGCATACTTTTAAACCTTTAGTTATCCACTGTGGACGATTTCGGGACGACACCTTTACTTGGATAATTGGAAATCAGAGGTTATAAAACATCAGAAATAATTCATAAAAGTTGTTAAACGCTATATTTCGATCATGACAACTAAAACATCAGTAAATCCAAGGGAATTAATGCAATCTTCGAACTTCCCGATGTTTTCCTTACAATAGTCTCATTTATCCACATTCCAAGTTTTGAGAAGGTAAGTAGGTTTAACTGGACAGGTAAGCACTTGTGCTGTATGGTCCGAGAGTGCATATTCTATAACCCTAGCCTTACATCCCTTAATATTAAACACTAGCTGCTGCCCGCGACGTCGTCTGCGTGAACGCTATACAGCACCTAACTATTAAATAAATACCTACCATTATACCTTTTAAAATAACATTTATTTACCCGTTTCTTCTTTATATTTCATACCTGCAGAAAGTGTAATAACAGAGGGAGACTGTCTTTTGTAAAATTGACCTTCAAAAAGTGCTGATTTTCAGCCTGCTTTGAATAAATGACTTTATGGTGATTCTGCTGAATTAAGTCATAAGTTGTGACTGAAGCAGATGGAAAAAATAAGGAATACATAATAGAGTAAAATACATACTTATAGGACTTCTCGATACACAACATTAGTGGTTTGGCTCTCCGCAGCCAAAATGTAAAGAGAGTCAGGACTGGTGACGCGGAAGAAAGCGACGTACAGGACACCCGCTGCTCTCAGTGTCTGCCTCTGCGACTTTTTGGTGGTCATCGCGAATCAAACACTCACGGGGAACTGTATGCGCTTGAACGGGAACCGGGAGTTATGAGGTATGAGAGGAATGCGTGGTATAAATACTGCCTCGTCGACGCCACAACCCGTAAGAATTTCCGCCTAAATGGTGTGTCTGTGGAGCTAGTTGACTTTCAGGCGGGTCACGTTACACAACTTCGGAGGAGATAGGTTCCGAAGAAGCATAATCGGGACACCGACCTTCAGCTTGATGGTATGCGCTGGAAGTTCACTTGCTGACAGGCAGTTCAGAAATCCCACGGGATAATGTGTGGCGTTTTCTTGCTCGACGACAGTGTTTATAGAGGTGTAGACCACTTCATTCCCCTCAATTTCCGAGTGAATGCATTCGTCAATTGCTACAGCCAGATCATTTTTGGGCGTCAAAATAGGCTGGTTCTAAGCTGGATACAACTCTACTGAGAGACTCTGGAAGCACCACCTGTCCACCTCTCTCCTCTGGTAGAGTGACTTCGTCAAGACTTAGAAAGACATCTTAGAATTGTTGAGCACGTGCATTGACGCCAAGCTTTGCTCTCATATTAATGGTCAAGCGCATCATACGAACTCGTGACCACAACAAAGATAATTTCAACGAAGCACTCACCTTGTCCGTGTGGTGACGGATTAAGAATACGGAATGTCACCACCCCATATCATCCCATGGGTGTCGTAAGAGCCGACAGAGGGAGCATATTATGCAGAGAACAGCACTTTAAGAGAAGGAAAACTTGATACAAACCCTATACCAACCCGTTTGGCCAGCGTGGTATAGTAAGCCGATTCCTCCTTTCAAAGGAGAGGCCTAGTCCAGCAGTGGACTGTTAAAGGATGATGATGATGATGACTCACCTCGTCAGCCCTCGATCCCCGCGTCACCACGGGAAGCGTTTGTCGGGAATCGTCACTGAACAGAACTGTGACCACCCATTAAATGCTCGTTCCTGCGGATGTCCTGCAGGGTTCTCCATGGCCTCAACTGCCTTCCTATTGGCCATCGTACCCTCATCCCATACGATCAGAGAGCAATCCTTCAGCACGTGTCCCTTATCACTGTTACGTGACACACCACAAACGGGTGTTACGGCGCTCTCTAAATCGATGGGAAATTTAAACATAGTATGTGCTGTCTTGCCAACCGGAAGCAGTGTGGCAGCGATTGCCGGCGACGCTACAGCAATGACAATTTTGCCTTGCCTTCTGACCTCTGCAAGTAGGTATGCCAGTAGTAACAAATGTTTTTCCTGTTCCACCAGGTGCATCCAAGAAAAACATTATAGCCTGGCTTTGCCCAACGCTTTCAAGGACGGTGTCATAAAATTCGTAAGGTGGTCATTTCAAATTGTCTCAGCATTATACTCCCAATTTTCACGATCTTGATGCGGTGATGATTGGGAAGCTAGTAACAAATATTTGACCAGTGGATTTCCGCCGATAGAAATGACCACGTCTTGAAGTGAACTGAGACAGGTATTCAGCACGCGTTCATCAGTTACTTCGACTTCGTCTCCAGTAGCACGCCTCAAAGCTCGTAGAAAATCTTCAGACAGATGATGGGGATACTTCTCCCAGAAAGCTACCGGGTTCGCGACTCCACAAAACACCAAGATGACGTCAAACAGATGACGCATGCGGCTGTGACTGTCACTGACGCTCGCCTCCACGAGGGTGTCATCCCAGTATTGCTCACCGTCGAGAAAGTGACGTACTACGCAGGCTGTGCGGTAAGTGGGATACTCCACGCCATCAAATGTCCTCAGAAAGGCGAAAGACGTTGGGCCTCGGATTTTGTGAAGTAACAACCGTAGAAAATAGCATTCGACATTATTTGTGTGTACGGTATAAACTCTACAAAATGCGGTGTCCTTGAAACTTCCCGGAAAACCTTCCACAGCACCTCCTCGTCAACGTCGGTTAAATACACCCTTTTGCTTGTCGTACGTGTTATATGAAGGCATCTCGTCATACGTAAAGGACCTCCCAAACTGGTCGATTTTACAGAGCACGAAAAAACGCCAAGAGACTTGTTTGACGCGGATTTTCCAAGTGCTCAGCAACGCCGTCGGGATCAAAATATATGCGCTGACCGTTCTCTTGGTGGACGTGTAAATGCATGACAGTAGGATGCTTCTCATGTATAGAGACACCAGTATCCGCCAAACCGCTTCAGACGTAACAATAAATAAATGGCTGTGTGTGAGTAAATAAGATCTAGCTTGTTCCACATCTTACTGATGTTTATAAATAGTTAATCCAAACAAAGGTACGTGGTATATGTATATCCCTAAAGAAAATTTAAATCAAGTTTATATGCAACATGTAAATATATTAATAAAGAAGCCATAATTACACCAATGTGACCAAAATGTTTTTTTTGTACTAAATCTATTACTATTTATTCTGACAGAAATGATGTAAGCAATCAAGTGTGGCGATGGTGTAGTTAATTAATTAAATAACTTCAACTAATAGTCATGCTCATCTCTGAAACGAATTAACAATACAATTTTAAGAAGAAAATGTACAACTCCATTTATGACTTTTGAAAACAACTATTAACGTTGCCAACATGTTCAAATTAAATTATTTATATCCAAAAAGGGCTTACAGATGTAATTCGACTTGATCTTTTTGAACTCTCTTAGATGGCGCTGCATTAAAATTGTCTTGATTCTACTTATATTCAATTAATTATGTTTATCAGCCTAAGTTACTCATATTGCGTGATTTTTATAGTGTGAAGCTAGATTATAGCATAGTTAACATAATAACAACATTAAAATATGCATTGTTACATTACACGTTGTTACAGAATACGTTCAAGAAAAAAAGGTTCTCTGCTCGTTTCCCGTAGGTGATAGCGTAATAATATGTAGCCTATATGGTGACCCGACTTTATAATAATATTTGTGCCAAATTTGAAGTTAATCCATGCAGTACTTTTTGAGTTTAGCCCGGACATAAGGACAAACAGATAAGCAGACAAACAGAAAAACAGACAAACAGACAAAAATTCTAAAAACTATATTTTTGGCTTCGGTATCGATTGTAGATCACACCCCAAGTATTCTTAAAAAAAAAAATTCAATGTACAGTTTTGACTTTCCTACCATTTTATTATATGTATAGATAATGTTATCTATGCACGTTCCGCTTGATAGACGTGTTGGTTCATTTATGCCTAGCTTTAAATTGTATCCATGTATCATCTGTCTGAGCTCCGCATCATCATGAGTTTTACTGAGGATATTAATATTAAAATCTCCACAAATAACTACCTTTTTTCTACCATAGCAAAACTGATGCAACAGTGCGTTTTTTATTATAGTTAAATATTTAATTTAAATTGTTATTACTCAATTAATCAAGCAATTTTGTAAATAGGTTGTGATGGACGTTGTTTGCTGCATTCCGATTGGCTGTCGCTTATGAAGTTGTCATTTCCGTTTAGAGTGGGAGAATATTTTAGCTTGTCAGATAAAGTAGGCGGAAGGGCAATCGTTTTGGTACTTCCGAGCAGTGAAGACGTCTAGCGCAAGTTATTTGGTGGTGGATAGTTGTAAATCAGTGCATACCTACAAAGTGTAAAAAGTGAACAAATAAAAGTTACCAAGTGATTTTACTGGAGGAGTTTAATTTCATAATCATTGCAAGGTATATATCAGGGGCATATTTAAATATTTACCGCCAGATGTAATTTAACTAGTCTACCAATGCTCCAGCCTAAACTTATCGGAGCGCAGGCTTCAATGCATTTATGGTGTTGGGTCTGCGGACTTGGTTATTACAAATTATTATTTGTGGTGGCATTCATAGATTCGTCAAGCCACGGTTGGTATAAACAGGGAGTTTAGCAAGTGACGGGACGAAATCGGGTAACATAGGAAAGACGGCTGGCAGGAAGTTACGGCCGCAAGCCAAAGGCGATGGGAGCTGAAGATAAAGTTAGGACTGCCTGTCGATTCTTCTCGGCAGTATCGGTGAGGCGCAGGTAAAACTGGGTGGAACTGAACTATGTACCGACCAACATTATCACGGGAAAGAGATTGCATGACATGGCGTTGATGAATGAAACTTTATGCTATTGCTGTACTGTAGGATATGGTGCAGGTTTTCACCGTCTATATTGCGGTATAGACGGTGAAACCTGCACCATATGGATGACGACACCCGGAGTGTTATATTGGACATGCTGTTTCGCTCGGAGGAGAACCCGTTCCACTACTTGGATCTCGTGGAGCTCGCGAGATCCACCTAGTGGATCGGGTTAGCAGTATTCCCGCTAGAGTGGCACTAACTGTAGTCAGCGTTAGAGCGAAGAGAAGAAGTAACAACCCAGCGAACACAAAGTGCCGTTGTGCTGTTGGAGAACCTCAGAATACTCAGAAATAGTCAGAATAGTCTTTGAAAAAGTTGTGTCAACCTAAATGGAGGGCCTTCATACCACCGTTCATCGTTAGGACTTATCTCAGCGTTATTCCTGACTTACTTATCTGCCTTCTCCCTGAAAATAAGCCACATAGGCAACTAGCGACTATGTATTTACACTACCTACAGGAGTTATCATTCCGTTTTGGTAGCCTCAAAAATTCTAAATCTTGTGGAGCCTTGCTGATTTCAGCATGAATGGGCCGGCTCGACCCGGGAAGCTCTACACTCTCACAGAAAATCGACGTAAAGTAACATTACCTATACTTTTGCGTTTCGTTCGGTGAGTGAGAGTGCCGCAGGCCTATCCCCTATTCCTTCTCCCTCATCTCACTCCTCCTCCGATGCATTTCCCAATCCAAGGAGCGGCATCGCACTTGTGACTCCTCTGGTGTTACTTATGTCCAGGGTGGCGATAATCGCTTGCCGTCAGGCGAACCGTCTGCTCATTTGCCGCCGATTATGTACAAAAATGAGTATGGCAGCACTGCGACAATGAATACAGATTTACTTAGAAGCGCTGTTCTTAAGGATTTCGTGTGCCGATTCCAAGTGGGGACTGTCTCCAGTTTAGTTCGTAATTGGCGCCGTTGGCGGCGCTGGCGTCGTTCTCCGTTTCTCTTGCTCTCGTAGTTAAGATATACAGGAGGAACGTTCGTCTCTCGTAGAGACAGCTGTCACAACGCGACTGCCACGCCGCCAAGCGGCAATTTGGGTCACAGAAAGTTAGTCATCAGAGCGCCCATAGGAAATGCGCCTCTATGTAAATATCTGAGCTCTTTGACTGTGACTTCAGGCTAGTAGGTTTTAAGTCGTTAACGTTACAAGTACTATGATAGCTACTATCAACATGAAGTCATCAACACATTTAATTAAATAGCTAATAAATGATGCGGCCTTAATCTCACGTCGGATCTTCAGATAACTATTAGATTTTCATAATGAAATCAATTTTTAATCATTCTAATCGTTTTTACAAGAAAATATTTTTATGAATAATGGATTAGTTCAAACATAAACCCCATATCGTATGATCGCATAGAGATTGTAATAATAAATAAGAGTATTAAATATTACTTATAAGCAGAAATATGGATTTGGTTAGTCATTTATCTGCCTCGTGTGTTTTATTACGAAAAAATGTATTTTTAGAATGTTTGAAACCATAATCATTTTAGTCGGCAAATTATAAAGACATATTGACAAATATTGAAAGAACTGACACAAATAACAACCTAATCATAGACTAAGGATTGGTCTCGCTCTGCTCTAAGCGATACCAATCATTTGTATTTGTCTAAGAACCTCATATTGAAATGCATTTTGTGGATCACGCAGTGTTCATACACAGTAAATTAGCGGGTCTTAATCGCGTACAATTTATTTATTTTCTCTCCGCGACCACGCTCGGTGTAAGACGAGCGAAACGTCGGAAACAAATAGGTTTTTATACCTTAAATAAATTAATTGTACGCGATTAAGACCCGCTAATTTATTGTGTATGATGTAGGTATACAAATCGCGAAAGTTTAAAATCGATTATCCCGCAGTGTTGTTAAGAATTATCACTCGCAGTGACGAGGCATCCAGTTGTCCGTCGCCTGACCCACTCCAGAAGAATTTAGGCCCGTAGCGCAGTACCGTCACACAAAAAAAAACAGTTGCAAATAATGCTAAAATAACTGACGCATTCTGCAACATTTGCGCTCAATTAACGGTAATGTTACTGAAGATTTATCAATAACAGGTAATATGACATATTGATCAATCTATGTTTTTAACTTGGATTTAATTCTGACTAAAACAGCACGACTAAAACCTCCTTAGCTTACCTTTCTTCCTTGCCAACTGGTGTTGGCAAGGAAGAAAGGTTTTTCTCCCTTTTTTTGCACACAATATACCGCTTGTGACGTTAAGAAGAGTATACTAACAGTTACGCCCAATGCAGTCGGCAGCGATTGTATCAGTCGGATAATGATCCTTCCCATCCTGGAGGAAATTCTTCCAATCCTGTGTCACATCCTTAATCATTCCATTGCACGTGGTAGCTTTCCATCCGATTGGAAAGATGCACTAATACTCCCCAGATGGAACTGGGTTTGGGTTTCTTGGGTAAGGGTACCCAAGAAACCCAAACCCAGTTCCTTCTCAGATTATCGACCCATATCCATTCTATCCTTCCTGTCTAAAATTCTTGAACGTCTAGTTCACTCACAACTCAGTTAATTCCTATATAGAAATGCGCTCCAAAATCCCTTCCAACACTGTTTTCGTCTCGGCCACGGTACTCTCATTGCCTTGGTTCGCGTAACTGATGATATTAGGCTAGGCATGGATGATGGAAATCTTACGGTCTTGTCCTTACTTGATTTTAGCAATGCTTATAACACCGTAGATTTTCACATCATACTTGGCATTCTACGCTCTCTTAATGTATCTCCATCGGCAATTGATTGGTTTCATAGTTACCTGTTTGGTCGCCGGCAACGTATACGCATCGAAGACAAACATTCCACTTGGTCAAATATAAATGCCGGTGTGCCACAGGGTGGCGTGCTATCTCCTTTACTTTTCGCGATATTTATTAACTTCATTTCAAACTACTTACTTTCTTCCTACCACCTTTATGCAGATGATTTGCAGATTTATACGCAAGCTCCTTTAAATAAGTTAGCAGAAGCCTGCACTACCATAAATACGGACTTAGCACAGATTTGTGAGTGAACTAAGAATTATGGACTAATAGTGAATGCCGAAAAAAACAAATTAATCATTATCGGCAGCCCCAAACTAGTTTCGAAAATCAGTTGGTTCCATCTACCAAAAATCAGTTTTGATGGAAACGATCTAACTTTCGCCAAAACTGTTAAAAACCTGGGTGTATACTTCGACGAAACTTTGTCATGGAGATCGCAAACAAAAGAAACCAGTCGCAAACTGTTTGCATCAGCAGGTTCGTTGCGGAGATTACGCAACTTTCTTCCGATCACCACTAAGATTGCGCTTGCTCAAACTCTGCTACTGCCTGTTATTGACTTCTTTGCCGACGTCAAGCGTCAGCTATCTCGACCCCACTGAAGAGCAGCTAGATAAACTTGAGCGTCTCCAAAACTTTTGCATTGGATTTATATTTGGATTGCGCAAATATGATCACGTCTCTGATTTTCGCAATAAACTCAAGTGGCTGCCAAATCGTCATCGCAGGAATACTCTTACATTGTTATATAATATTCTATTTAATCCTAGTACATAGATAAGAGGGATCCTATCTCAAAGAACGATGTAACTTTCATGACACACATTTAAGGTCCTTGAGGTCGTCTGAAGATCTTACGCTGGAGATGCCGAAGCTAACAATTTCGACAAATCTTTCACTGCTCAGGCTGTACGCTTGTGGAATGCTTTACCATTAGAAACTCGTGGAGCAGATTCCTTAAATATATTCAAAGGAATTATAAAAAAATCAGTATTTTTAAATCAGTAGGGTTACCTACTGATTTAAATACTGATTTTTTATCATTGCTTTTATAATATTTTTATTTATATTTTCATTTTTATTAAGTTATTAATGTGTAGGTACCTTAATGTAGTGATCGCCTATCTTTGGCACTTATATTCGCTTTATCTGTATTATTTAGTATATTGATATTCATTGTATGTGCATATAGTTTGTAATTATCTGTAGGTACTGTGTTAGGTAGGCATAACCATTATGTATACTGGTATATATTTATATATGTGTGTGTATATATATGTATAATTAATAATTGTATAATTTTATTTATTTATTTATAGACTCACGCCTGTATCCCCGAAGGGGTAGGCAGAGGTGTAATATTACACCCACATTTCGCCAGGATTTTTTTAGGTCCCACGTAATAGGGTGTGAGCCTATTGCCGTACCGGGCACATTACCAGACTCCGAGCTGCTACTGAGAATTTCCTAACGGAAAAACCCAAGAACCCAATAATTGTATAAGTATGTGTATTTTAGTATGTTATTGAAATCTTTGGTTATAGATTTACTTACATAGCTACACCACCGTCACAAAACATCTTACATCATTTCTGTCCATCCTAAGGTTGCCGGGAAGAAATCGCCTTTGGCGATAAGGCCGCCGATTATACATAAATTGTATATTTAAGATACTTTAGAAATGTACTTTATTTTGGTGTACAATAAAGAATATTATCTTTCTATCTATCTATCTAAAAATGTATTAGCATAAAACCAGCAACTATGCAGTCGTTTTCCCTCAGAAGATATATTGGATCCTTGACACTTGACTACAGCCCAGCTCTACCAGCACAAAGATTCCATTCTTCCCTAATATCTAAAAAGTAATACCTACATATTGATGATCAGTAAGTAATAATCAGAATTCAAATATTATGAACAGCCACTTGAAAATGCTGAATGTGATGTAATATCCGTTCTGAGAGGTAGAGGCAAACAAAAACAAATATCAGAACTCATAGCATTTCAAAGTCTTACTATCCAACGTAGTCAATCGATTCGGACCAAAAATATGGGAATACTAAGGACACACGTAGCCTTAACTAAAAGTACCTTAACATACATACATATATATGCTCACGCCTTTTTCCCGTCGGGGTAGTCAGAGACAACAGAACGCCACTTGCTTCTATCCTTACAAACCTCACGCGCTTCCTCTACATTCATTCTCTTTTCATACATGCCGGTTCCGGGTGCTTCGGACTTTTCTGTTCTTCAAGACGTCCCCAATTTGGTCGAAGATCGTCTTACGAGGTCTGCCGCAACCGGCTTGCCCATACGCCTCTGCCATACACATATATTAGATTCGTCAAGCGATAGCCTAGTAAAGGCAGCGATAGCCTAGTGGAGATACCAACGGACTGTCATGCAGACGGTATCGGGTTCGAATCCACGGCGCGCACCACTGACTTTTCGGAGTTATGTGCGTATTGAATTGTTAATTATCGCTTGTCCCGTGCCTCGGGGAGCACGTTAAGCCGTCGGTCCCGGTTGTCATGACGATCTTTGACAGTCGTTATAGGGCGTCAGTAACTCTAAAATAAACTGAAAGTAGTCTATACTATGGAATATAGCTATCCCTTCGGGTTGTGGAGGTCAGACAGGCAGTCGCTCCGCGGAAAAGCTAATATTCAGCCAAATCCGGTTAGACTAGAAAGCGGACCTCGGGTTGAAACTGGGATAACGCTAGGAGGATGAGGATGATGAATCTTTCTTCACTCATTCGCTCCACGTGTCCAAGTAAAAGTACCTTAACATACACAGTATTGATTTTTCGAATTTGTACAGAAGTATTAAATTGTCAATGACCGCTTGCCCACATAATTATGTACGTGTGGTGACGGATTAAGAATACGAAATGTCATGACCACAGAGTACTTTACTATATACATATAGAGCTGACAAAGGGACTTTATTATGCAGAGACCAGCACTATAAGAGAACGAAAACTTGAAAAATACCCCATACCAACCCGTTTAACCAGCGTGGTATAGCCAATTCCTCCTTACCAGCAGTGAACTGTTAAAGGCTGATGATGATGATCGCTTGCCCCGTGCCTCGAAGAGCACTTCAAGCCATTGCACCTCGGTCCCGCCTATCCTCATAAAATATTTGAGAGCCTGAACTCTTATACAGGGTGTCACAAGACCCATCACCAAGCCGAAGTCTACTAGTTGTGGAAATCATGCCAAGTCATACTAACCAAAAATAAAACCCGGGAAACGATGATTTTTTGAATTTTCACATTTTTTAAACCGCAATTAAAAGCGCGCGCGTGCAATGCTTGAAAACTTGAAATACCTACTTATCCATGGGGTTATAGGGCATCTAAAGAACATATTGAAGGGGTAAATGCATCGATTTTGTACCTAATTAGAAAAATTCCATACTAACTTTGAGCCTCAATATCTCCTGAACCAGTAATTTCCCAGGTATGGTGCCGAAGTAAAAAATGTTCATAGTGATTGGTACAACATGGGATTTCAGTTTTCGTTAAGGGTCTTTTTACATCCTGTATATACTGACAGTGTTCTAAGGCTTAGAATATAGCTTTAGGTTACGGGGGTCAGACTAAAAACAGTCTCTATAAACTATGAAGTATACGTACGAGTAGGTAATAAGTATTCTGTTAACTCTGGTTAGGCGGCAGCAGTAGGACGATGATAAACACATAACATAACTTCACGCCTTTATTCCCAAAGGGGTAGGCAGAAGTGTATTACACACACACACTTCGCCAGTTATGTTTCGGTCCCAATGTAAAAAGGGGAGAGCCTATTGGCATTGGCATCTACCGGGCACAGTGTAAAGCGAGCGATAAAATTAACATTTTTAATACACACAACTTCGGAAAGTCAGAGGTGTGTGCCCGGGGGCCCTGGGGATGGAACCCGAGACCATCGTCTCGGCAGTCCGTTACGTACACCGGCTATCGCCGCTTCAGACGATGATAAGTTTATCTAAATAAGATGCAAAAAAATACTTAATGATCCTACCATTGCTATTGACGTCATTTACTGCCAAAATAAATTAATATAATTATTGTCTAAAATTTCCGCCTCAAGGAACGTACCACTAACCGCAATAACATGTTTATTTTAAAGGATTAACTTTCTATATGACGTCAATGCCTACGTCAGCATATATTACAATATGTTTTTATTTATCTGGCCTATTTGATTTCATCAAAATAAGTGATTCATGATATCTGGTCTACATCTGACAGCGGGATTTCCCTTACAACTAAGACGTTTACCTACCTTTACCGTCGATAAATAATAAAGAATTACCTACACTCTGTCCGTGTGATGACGGATCAAGAATACGAATTGTCACCACCCCAATCATCCCATGGGTGTCGTAAGAGCCGACAGAGGAAGCATAGTATGCAGAGAATAGCACTGTAAGAGAAGGAAAACTTGATACAAACCCTTTACCAACCCGCTTGGCCAGCGTGGTATAGTAGGCCAATTCCTCCTTTCAAAGGGGAGGCCTAGTCCAGCAGTGGACTATCAAAGGCTGATGATGAGATGACCTACACACTCTATACTTGTATTTACACACAAGATCAAGGTAGAAAAATAAGCCCATATTAGCCGTCTTTAGTGCCATTAATTTTATTTTATCTTTGTACTAATTTATGTGAGCAGTGGACGTCTCTAGGCTGACATGATGTGATCATTAGGCTTGCAATAATGCCGAAATATGGCATCCTCGAAACTTACGCGTTCTCTTAATTCGACAGCGTATAACCCATTATACGTATACTTAAAAAAAATCTGCTGCACTTGATTTCAAATATTTCTAAATTTGAATTACACTGTTCACTATGGCAACATTTTACCTGTCAAATAAAATATTTTGGACGTCTGTATTTAGAAATGACAGTGACATATAGTACGAAAAAGTTTTCGAAAATGGACCGTCAACGACCACTCTCTGTAAGTTATTATACATTCCTATTTTTTATTCAAAAATATGTTTATTTCGCTGCCAGTTCTATTACAAAATGATTGATAATTGAGATAACTATCAAACTACTAAATTGTATTCAATAATTTGTGTGAAAAATGACACCAAAGTCTTATGTATAACTGGTTATACATTTCGCTATTTTCAACAAAGTGGGCTTATTAACTTTAGTATAATGGGCTATACATTTGTGATTCGAATCCTGCTAATGTCCATGTAATACCGGGCTGTTTTATGTTTGGGCATTTTTCTGTTATCTTGGTTTGAGGTTTTTGCATGTATTTCTTTTTTTATTTAACAGCGCAGACTAACAACCAGGTTTCATCGCATTCTGGCTCTTATTCCTGCTGAAGATGGTAGGTCTGATGATAGTGGTACATCGTCAGGCGATGAAAATGATGAGAGTTATCTTTTTCGTAAAGACATGCTGTGTGACTCGTTTTCGGAGACTGACACTCCCTCTATTGACTCGTCACTCGAAAGAATGAATTTGCTATCGGATGATAATTACCTCGTATCAGCGTCAAATACAGAACAAGAATATTTGTCACCTAACATTCGCCAGGAATGTACTATACCTGACAGTGATGATGACTTGAGGAATTCTCCATCGATTATTCTAGATAGTACCTACTGAAACACCTACAAGAGAGCCAACTTATTTACCAATTATTGCAGTAATGCCGTCGTGTTCATCCTGGGATGGAGATTTACCATCTGTACCATCAAATATATCTTCTCTTCTCTGAAATGAAATGAAATGAAATGAAATGATATTTATTTCACGTTAAATAGAGTACATGCAGGTGTTACAGAATATTTTTGAACTTCTATTTAGCCAACAAGTGGCATGTGAAATGTCACATAATTTTAAATTTATTAGGTACAATGCATGCATACTAACATTTTATTACATTCATAAATTAGTCCTACACATAGAATATAATGTCATCATTGGTAGTACAATGTAATATATTTAATAAAAAAAATTATATAATAAGAATTGTGTTTGATTGTGAACAATTACAACAGTTATGATGTGCACATTATACATAATTAATTATAACTTTTCATTGTACATGTACTAAAAGTGACATGACACTGATATTTATTTTGTCTCAAGGAATTCTTTCAGGGAATAATATGCCTTCTCTAATAGCCATTTTTTAACTTGGTTCTTAAAAGGATTTAAGGGCAATTCTTTGAAACAATCTGGTAGTTTATTGTAGATTTGGATACACATTGCATTGCAGTTATTTTTATATAGACTTGTTTTTGGGATCATCTCAAGAACCAGCCGGTCAGGATTCCTAGTGTTTCTTGGATATTTATCTTTTGCCTTGGTGAAAAGGTTTGGATGCGTTTTGACGAAGATTGATATTTCTAAGATGTACATACAGTATAAGGTAAGTATGCCTAAATTTTTAAAATGGGGTTTGCATGACTCATCGGGAGCAATCCCAACTATGGCTCTTATGCATCGTTTTTGTGTTATGAAACATCTATTAGCTTCTGGAGAGTTACCCCACAATATTAAACCATATCTTAGCACAGAACTGACGTAACCATGATAAGCTAACAGGGTAGTCTCTTTTGTGGAGGTGTTCCTAAGCTTACTTAAGACATAAACAAATTTATTTATTTTGGTACATGTAGCATGAATGTGTGGTTTCCAATTTACATTCTTATCTAGTGTTATTCCCAAAAATGTTATCTGATCTTTCTCACAAATGCTTATATTATTAAGGTTCTTAGCTACTGATCGAATATTATGAAATAGTATATAATTAGTCTTATTTAAATTTACATTCAGATTATTACATTCTAGCCATTTTGTCACCCTAAGGATCGTCTCATTTATTTGGTCACTAAGGTAAGTCAAATTGTTGCATGTCAAAATTATGGAAATGTCATCTGCAAATAGAATACTTTTATAATGTGTTATGTCAGGTAAATCATTGATATATAAAAGGAATAAAAGCGGGCCTAATACACTGCCTTGCGGTACTCCGAATTTGTTAACTTTGAATGGCGAGCTACTGATCGTTAAGGCTGAGTCATGTCCTATATATGGCATGTCTACCCTTTGTAAACGATTCTTCAGGTATGATTCAATCCATGATAATGCTTGTCCCCGAATTCCATACTGTTCCAATTTTAGTAATAGTATTTTATGTGACACGAAATCGAAAGCCTTGGTCATATCAAAGAATATAACCACTGTTGGCAACTTTTTATCAATGCTAGTGACAATTCTATGAATTAAATTGAAAGCTGCTAAAGTTGTGGACTTTCCCCGTTGAAATCCATTTTGTTCAGGTTTTATTATATTGAATTTATTTAGAAACGAGGTCAGGCGTGAGTGCATCGCCTTTTCAAATATTTTGGATAAAATAGGAATGAGTGTGATTGGTCTATAGTTAGTCATATCAGTTTTGTCACCTTTTTTATAAATAGGTTTCACAATGGCTTTTTTTAACATTTCAGGAAAGGTACCTTGTTCAAATGATAGGTTAATTAGATATGTTAAAACAGGGGCAATAAACATAGCACTTTTTTTTAGTACAAGAGTAGATATTTCATCATACCCTACGGAATTACCATTATTTAAACTCATGACAATCTTTAGTATTTCCGAATCACTAAAAGGCTCCAGAAATATACTATTCTGAAGAGTAGTTTTGTTAGTGTTCTTGATGTGGTGCTGTGTATTACATAAGTCAATATAGTAGTCATTAAATTTACATGCTATTTCGGTTGGGTTTATTATTGTCTGATTGTCTACTTTAACTTCTGTGATTAAGTTTTTCATTAAGGACCTTTCAGTGTCATCTTTTATGATTCTCCATGCAGCCTTACATCTGTTCCTTGAGGCATGTATGTATTTGTGATTACAAATTTGTTGGGATTTTGATAGACACTGTTTTAAAAGCTTTGAGTATTTTTTGAATATTAGCTTATTATATAGTGTCCTATCATTATAGAATCTATAGCGTAAAATTCGCTTTGTATTGCAACTACGTCGCAGTCCCTTAGTAATCCATTTAAGTTTACGTTGTTTGTGAGTAGCTTTATACCTCACAACAGGGAAGCATAGATTGAAATATAGTATCAAGTCATTGTGAAATGTGGTAAATGCTTTGTTAATATTGTTTTCTTTGTAGGTCTCACTAAAACTAAGGTTGCTCATACAACTACAGAACTTTTTAATGTGGTCCGGGTGGCAATCTCTCTTATAAATAAATACAACATTAGGTTGCTTAGTTACGGTTTTGACAGGTATGTACAGCATTTGAGCTGTGTCATGATCGGACAGCCCTAACCTTATTACCTCACTATATGCCTTGTTGATTTTACTTCCTATAATATGGTCAATACAAGAATTCTGTCTAGTGGCTTCTTTAATGTAGAATGTCAAATTATAATTCTTTACAATGTCAATCAATTGTTGGACCACTCTGGTATGCCTCAAAGTATTAATATTAATATCACCGACCAGGATAGTTCTTCGCCTTTTTCTATAGATTAATTTAAAAAGAAGTAGGTCAAGTCGATGAAAGAACATGTTTATGTTAGAGTGTGGTGTTCTATAAATGCATATAACACTAATATTATGTTCAGATATTTCTACACCACAGCACTCAAAATTATCTTTGCATGAATAATTAGTCAGGTCAAGGGATTGAGTTTTAATTCTAGAATCAGCATATATGCAGACTCCGCCTCTAGATTTATCTCTGCAGTATGTAGAAGCCAATGCATAACCATTAATCTTAGCATTCGTTTCAAAACCCTTTTTAATGAATGTTTCTGAGAAGCACAGAATGGCAGGTGGCTTATTATGGGTGCTTAAATCATATAATGCTACTTCTATTAGATCCCTCTTTGAAATAAGACCAGCTATATTTTGATGAAATATTATCAATGGTGTATTAGCTTGTACAACCCCTGGTAAATGTATTTTCATTGAATTTAGTGTACTTGAGGAACTAGTTGTGTTTAGGTGGTGTACTTTATGCCCGAAAAAACGTCTCTGTTGATGTATTGGAGACCTCTATACAAAAATTGTCTGTTTGGGTTTCGGCATGTACTCTAGTCCGGATGTCACACATACATATTTTGCGATTAGTTCGATGATAACTAGATAAATTATTGGTTTTCTCTATTTTTTTATACGTCAGATACTTCTCATCATAATCGAACTGGTCTAATAAACGATTTGTTTGTTTACACATGTTGAAAGTATTAAAATAATAATTATAACTACACATAAAGTCAACAAATATACAATTTAAGTATTGCCTGCTTACCATAATTAACATGTCATTCAGTTTACATTCATTTAGATGTCTATTAATTGCCGTTTTTAGAATAAAAACAGGGCATTTTACATTTTTTAGAAAAATAGATAGTTCAGTCATAATTTTTAATGGATTACTGTCATGTTCTCCCACAGATAATATAACGCGGTCGTTTTGACAGATGTCGAACAACTTTGCGCTTGAGAGTATTTCTTCACTTGAAGCATTTGGTTTGATGACAGAGATAACGTTATAACGAATATACCTGGAACGTAGTCTCAATTTAATCATGTGTTTCGACATATTAATACACTGTGATCCGCCAAATATGAAAATACGTCTGTTCAGATCTTTTCGTGGTAGGATGTCCTTAGTCTGCCTTATTCCGTGTATTTGCTCTTGTGCATTTACTGCTGAGTGTATCTCAGCCATTTGCGCTATTGGTTCGGAGTTCTTACTTTGACTCGTTTGCGAGCCTTTTCCGAGTGTTTGGGAGCCTTCTTCGGATATTAACTGGCTGTCGTGGTCAACTTGAGATTGGGAGATTGGTGTGGGCATTTCCGGCTGGGTGATTGGACTATCGCTAAATGTATCTGTGAGACGTCGTTTCACGCTGTTTTTTTTCGCAGTTGTAAGATTTTTCCGCAATGATGTGACTGGACTCCTACATATTTGCTTTAATACGCGTACTTCCTGAGAAAGTTGAGCTATTTGTTTTTTCAATTCAACATTTTCAATTATAACATTTTCCAGTTCATTCTGTGTGCTTTGTAAGTTGCTTTTTAAGTTATTTATTTCTACGGTCATTTCTTCCTTATACGACGAGACACGAGTTGAGAGGTCAAAACTTATACCAAGCCGTTCTTCAGGATATGGTGAGTCTATTGAATTTCTGCTTAAATCCAGTTCTTTTAGGGATGTTGATCTTCTGATAGGTTTTCGTAATGTAATGTTATTTATGTCTTCCATATTCTTTTCGATAAGATTAATGATACACCTCCGAAAAATAGAGTCAGACTGGTTACTTTGGCCTTTACATGTAAGTACCAGCTTGTTAAGTATGATGTTAATACTTGAACTGGAACGCGCCCGTGTTAATTGTGCTTTTGTTGGTAGCACTGTATTGATTGGGATTGGAGATGACCCAAAATTTGAATGACGACAACGGTATCGGAAAAAACATAAGACTTGTTTGCCCCTAAAAGCACTTGTTTTTGGCTCTAATGTTCTTATTAGGTGATTTATAAGTCACAATGTCATCTGTTATTACTTCACATATGCCACTTTGCACTATTTGCGGTTTTACTAGTCACTTTAGTTCACAGTTGTTTATTGTTCGTCACTGATTCTAATGTTACGTATGTTGTTTGCAAACGATATCACTAGATTGTTAGACTGTTACAATAGCACTTATAAGATATTTATTGGTTTATGTGTGATAATATATTAAAATATGAATTTTAAATACGGAGCCAATGTTTACTTTGCCGGTGTTACCAGCTCCAATCTCTGAACCGTTTTCTACACTAACCTACTGATCAACACAGCGAATCAAAGATGTCCCACTGAAAGAAAATTAAAAGATTTCCGCGCCAAAAAGAAGCCGTCCTTCTGATAACATCCGACGTGATAAAATTGGCCATGAACAAGCTGGCACAACATACGGTGGTTGACTCTACTGTAAGAAGGGACAGAATTCAAATTCAAATTCAAATCGTTTATTAGACAAACGGTTTTTGTACAAAATGTCAATTACGATTGTGTTTTATACCGAATACGAGAAATTGCTTTTACAGTTAGCACAATTGATTGATTTTCATTAAATTTTGAGCTTTAATTGTCTGTTTAATTTTCCCACAAATCATCCCCTGTCGCTAATGTATAGTATATTATACAAACAAACAAGTGAGTACAATTCTGAACATCAAGTTATGTATAGTATATTATACTAAGGGTTTCTAAGTAAAAGGGGGGTGAATATTTTTTTTAAATATTTTTTACAGTCCTTTTACAAGTATTATAATAATATATTTTAAGAAAAATATTTGAGATAAAGATAAAATATTTTGCCAAATTAAGGGTTAACAATACTAGAATATGCCCGTACTTTTTATTGAATCGTTTATGCTCAATCCCAATCTACTGGGCAAAGATTTCTTGCACCCTACAGTTATGGCTATGCATGAATTGTATATACAGGGTGTAAAAAGACCCTTAACGAAAACTGAAACCCCATATTATACCAATAAGTACGAACATTTTTTTACTTCGGCACCATACCTAGGAAATTACTGGTTCAGGAGATATTGAGGCTCCAAGTTACTATGGAATTTTTCTAATTAGGTACAAAATCGATGCATTTACCTTGCCAATATGTTCTTTAGATGCCCTATAACCCCATGGATAAGTAGGTATTTCGAGCATTGCACGCGCGCGCTTTTAATTGCGGTTTAAAAAATGTGAAAACTCAAAAAAAAATTAGTTTTTCAGGTATTATCTTTGGTTAGTATGACTTGGCATGATGTCCACAACGAGTAGACTTCGGCTTGGTGATGGGTCTTGTGACAGCCTGTATATACAGAAGGAGATACCTATATACCAAATTAGTGACGTCTTGAAAAACGGAAAATTCCGAAGCACCAGTAACCGGCGAGCATGCATGAAAAGAGTAATGAATGTAGAGGCAGCGCGTCAGGTTTGTAAGGATAAAAGCAAGTGGCGTTATGTTGTCTCTCTGCCTACCCCGACGGGAAAAGGCGTGAGCATATGTATGTATGTATATGAAGATATAGATATATCCTGATGACCATTAAAAGTAATATAATTCTGTTTGTTACCTGAAAACTCACTGTCACCAAAGTTATTATTATATTGAGGTAACTGATGATGCCAGTATGTAGCAATTTCTACTGGTTTTCCTTTGCAGCTAAGTACACACATCAACAAAGTCTAGGGATATTTTATATTTCATCAAATATCTAAAAATCTATGAAGAATTTTCTGATACAGTAAATAGAAGAATCATAGATTATTTTAAGGTCTTTAATAAAAATAAAAAACATTTCGTGTTTTTTTTTGTTTTAAATAAAAAAATTAATTTTTTTAATCATCATGGAAAATTAGTATGATAACAACAAACATTTCTTCTTAAAAAACTATTAATTTTAATAAAAATGGAAAAAAACTTGTAAAATCTAATCATTAATAATCAGTGTTGCCACCTCTTACATTGATTACACATCGACATCGATTGTTAATACTTAAAATTAAATTGTCAATGTCTTGCTGCGGTATGAGGTCCCATGTCCTTTGCAAGTGTTCGTAAAGTTGTTGTTCAGTCGTCAAATTTGGTGGAAAATCTCTCAAAGCTTTTCGTTGTAATATGTCCCAGGCATGCTCGATAGGATTTAAGTCGGGCGACTGTGCAGGCCAATCCAAAACTTGAATATCGTGCTCTCGGAGAGCGGTCGAAACCAGCCGCGCCGTATGGCAAGGAGCATTATCGTGCATGAGTAGAAATTCATGGCCTATTTGAGTTCTGTGTGGGACAATAACGGGCTCTACTACCTCCTCGTGGTATTTTTGTGCAGTCATGCTGCCTTGGATCCAAACGAGTTGGGTTCGTCCGCCAAGACGAATTCCTGCCCACACCATGATTGTCCCGCCTTGGTATGGGTGGACCTCCTGAGGGTGCCGTAGACGGCTAACTCTCCCTGGAGCTCTCCAAACGCGTGTTCTTCGTGAATCCGGGTGAAACCCAAACCGGGACTCATCGGTGAACAGCACCAAAGACCATTGTTCGTCACTCCATGGTAAATGCTCCCGAGCCCACGAAAGCCGCCGACCGCGATTGCCACGTCGCAATGCTGGAACACGCAATGGTCTTCGAGCATGAAGATCAACTTCATGTAACCTTCTTCGCACGGTTTGGTCGCTTACCAGCAGCTGGTGGTCCTCCGAGAGCCTTTGCACTAGTTGCAGCGCTGTGATATTGGGTTGTCTTCTGGCGGTCATTTGGAGAAATCGATCCTGTCTCTGCGTAGTAACACGATATCTACCTGTGTGCTGTTCGGCCACATCTCGAGTACTGCGATAACGTGACCACAACCTTGATATCACATTTTGACTGGTATGTAGGGCCTCAGCAACGACGCGTTGAATTGCACCATTTTCTAACATGCCCACGGCTCGTAACATTTCACCTCGACTCAAATGACGACGTGACATGACTTTTAAAGTTCGTACGTCACGTTAAATTAAAAATGAAAAACAATTAAAAACCCTTTTCATTAATAATTATAATAAAACAGTTTTAACTTTCTTTAATGTAACGAATTACTAGCAAATTTGCCGCCATATTTTGTTTATTATTTTGTTTTTTTTCTTTCCATGTTCAAATTTTGAAAATAGAATAAAAGAGGTTTTAATCTGTATATAAACTTTTTGTGGAAACTAACAAGGTTCTAAACTATAATCTCGTAAATAATTTAGGATTAAGATATCCCTAGACTTTGTTGATGTGTGTATTTGCCAGTCCTTCTGTTCCTTAAAGCCAAGAAATTCCCAAACGAAGATGTCTATGGAGAGTAGCATTTGCTAACGGTTCACCAATTATTTCTACTATGCTTTGTCTTATATCATCACAAATCTATCAATCACATACACACACACACACACATAAATATATATTTAAGTGTATATATAAATATATAATATTATTGATATGTACGTACATTTTTACTTCACTTCACTTTAAGTACAATTCAGTACGAGAGCCCTGGTACCCATACCACAAGTTAAATCTTACTTTGGGTACCAGTGGTCAACAAAATGATTGTACCTATGTTTTGTGATTTTTGTAATTTATGTGTAGTTTCATTGTGTATCTTTTGGGTAAAATAAAATAAATTAAATTAAATCAAACGTAACAGTACTTATCGTACTGTTACGTTTCTTCCGATGAGTGAGAGTGCCGGATGTTTCCTGTTCCCTCATTCCGTTCCTCGTCCTATTTCTTATACCATCCAGGTCGACAACGCACTTGTAACTCCTTTGGGGTTACGAATATCCATGGACAGCGGTAATTACTTATCAACAGGCGATGTGTATATACCTCCTATGCCATAAAGAAATTGTGTGTGGAAGCGCTGGTGAAACAATTGTCCACCCCACCCAACACAGATACCCTTCTGCTTCTTTTTCCTTCCTTTTCTTAGCTCTCAGATGTACCAACCTAAAGGTTTCTTTGACATTATTCCTGTTATATAAAACACACAGTACACGCGGTCTATAACAGTACCTATGTATTTCGAACCCCCTGTACATCAATAAACTTCCCTTTCATACGATATCACTGAGAGGAGAGGTCTCATTCAAGCTAACTTCGGTTCAAACTAGATATCAGTGTACGAGGCTATTTTATCTGCAGAAGCCAGTGGCCAGTAGGGCTGTGCAAGAAATAAATAATAATGCACAGATAAGCTATCAGTACAACAGCATCGTCCGATCGTGAATAATCACAAACAATAAGATTCGACCCCGTGGGGGTTATGAGCGAACACGTGTAGCTACACATTTCTAATAATATTTCATTTTATCTTAAAGCTATGTTGGCAATTTTTGACCTCAATGAATGACGAGCCCACTTCTAAGGTCGTAGAAATGGGTATGATGTATTCAGATGATTGCCGATTCAATGCCAAACATTAGAATTTTTTAGGAAGGAGGCTTTCTTTTCCTATCTTGGCAGTGGTGACAGTTTGCATCCTCGCAAAATCAGGGGCAAAAGTTCCGACACGAAAATGCTAAACATAAGCGAATCTTAAACGGTCGTTTTCACGCTTTTTCACGCCTATTTTTCTTACGAGTCAGGCTCGTCTCATACTGCCAGTTTTTATATTCCGTCGATTTGGAGATTAGAGATACATGTAGGTATGACATATTTTTTATGAAGCTTCTGCTCAAATCTATCTATGGAGGGATAGATTTTTAACAGTAGATCGAAAATCTCACGTATGTAGCACTGAAGTGCGTTACGCTAAAAAACTTATTTCACTAAAATACTATCCGTGTGGTGACGGATTAAGAATACGGAATGTCACCACCCCATATCATTCCATGGGTGTCGTAAGAACCGATAGAGGGAGCATATTATGCAGAGAAAAGCACTGCAAGAGAAGGAAAACTTGATACAAACCCTATACCAACCCGTTTGGTCAGCGTGGTATAATAGGCCAATTCCTCCTTTCAAAGGAGAGGCCTAGTCCAGCAGTGGACTATTGAAGGCTGATGATGAATGAACACCAAATATGCTTGCTGATAGTTCTACAAAATATCATTTAAACGTAATAAGTTATGTTAGGTTTTCTTGGGACCCTGCACCCAAGGTGTTCGTTATGGTGAAATATTTTAATATTAATATATTTTGGCGCACAATTACTATTTTTGGTGGAACAAAGGTATATTTCTTGTAGAAATCAGAGATAAACTGAGGAAGAGTAGAATGCCACCCTTAAAGGGAAGAACCATACGGTGTTTTTGATAGAGACCATATCAATCAACACCAAAACGTTCTTTCTCAACAGCAGAACCAAGATTGCGGATATCAGCGATTGTGTGTAAGGAATATACTGATACTAATATAGAAAATAGACAGACAGAAAATCTTAAATAAAATTGACAACCAAGTGTTCTTGCGACGTTTAGGGTTATCGTCTTTCATACATAGTCGTGTTCTTCTTAGCGTTATCCCGGTGGCACCCAAGACTTTACATGTGAACTTTTACCTTAAAAAATCCAACGTTTCTTTATTTTCACTATTGTTTTAAAATCCTTAATCGATGTTTTTGCGGCTGCTGCTACTAAGATTGCGCAGCATTCGTATTATTTGACCTTGAAACTCTCTAACTAACCTTACCTCCACAGAAAGTAACTAAGCCGTTATCTCCACATATGTAGTACATACGTAAGTAGTGTAAACAGTCGGCACGTGGTGGGGTGTGGCTCGATGACCCATGCTCACACACACATGACCAACGCTCGCACACACTCGGCAAACACAATGACTTGACGTCTTATACCCACAGCTACGCACATCTGTACGGTCGGTTCGACATTATCATACCTAACAATGTCAACCCAGTATACCTATTAAGTGCCTAGTAAGCCCTACTGCTGGCCACCGGCTTCTTTTCACTATGGGTTTAGCCACATTCTGGCAAATACTGGATTAGCAGACTTCAAAATTTCCAGAATATTGTCCAAAACTCTCAGATAAGCAGGTTAACCAACGATGTTTTCTTCGGCGTTCGGCAAGTGACGATAAACTATTTGACAGGTTCCCTGTCCGAAAAAATACAAAGATACATTATTACATGTAGTTCATGAGAAAGAGAGGTTTAAAGCTAACGTCCTCTTCTAAAAGCCAGTGCTGCTGATGGATTTGTAGAGCCCGAGACTCCCTACGTAGCAGCAGTTCATTTCTCGATAAGGCTACCGCGGAGTGCTGAGTACCGTCAGATACTTTGAGAAAATTCTACAAACTATATTAAAATATAAATATATTAAAACATTCAGCCCTCAAAGAATGGCCGAATATAACTTATCGTTCAGTGGGCAAATAAACGCGTCACTTGACCTTTAGTGTGTGTCGCTATTTCGGTCTCTGAATGAATTTCGTATCACTCTATAGTAGTAGGTATTATCTCCTTACGTAAAAATCGCATTTTGCGGTCGTAGTATTGCGCCGTAATTTTCTGGGGATCGATATGTACTTACCTATCTTATCCAACGGGTTTTTGACAACGAAATTAATAGCGCATTCTTGCAGTCAACATTTTATTTTCAGGCAACAGCAACGAAAACCTAATGGACTTGAACAGGTCAATAGATTGCTACACAGAGAGTTTCGGCTTCAAACCACGTAGAGCATAACTGATTTTCCAAGTTATGGAAGGATTATATTGTTAGTTATGGCATGCTAGACAATTAAAGATTTTTTTTGAGGCAACCTGCATGTATGATAGTTCTCCGTAATATTCACGGAATGCATAATTATGACTTTTGACGTTGGCCAATCTGCACTTGGCCAGAACGGTGGACTATGACCTAACACTTGTCATAGCGAGGACAGGCCCGTGCCCAGCAGTGTAACAGAGGTTATCTTCTTAATATATAAAATCCTTGCGTTACTGACTGACTGACAGACACGCTACAGCCGAAACTATTGGGCGCAGGAAGCTGAAATTTGGCATGTATGTTTCTTGGGGACCATAGGGGTGCACTAAGAAGGGATTTTCCGAAATTCCCACGGGATCGGCCAAAACGGGTAAATTTAAAAAGAAATGCAGGCGTAGCTGCTGGCTTCCTCTAGTAATAATATAGGTACAAGACTGACATTATTACCCATTTTCCAATTGTGACCAGGAAAATTTTATTCAACGTTCTTTGACATGTTGTTCGTTGCATGTTCGTTGTACGTTGATCATGATCTGAAATGTGGCTTTGTAAACAGGTTTAGCTTGTTGGTTAGGAATTTTTGACCCTGGAGGCATAAAATGGGCACATACACCTACGAAATAGGACAAACCTCATATGTATTATTATCACGAAATTGGACTATTGTTTCTATAAAAAAAACGCTTAAGCCCATTTATGAATATCGTCACACGTATAAATTGCAGTTATCAGATAATGTGACATGTAATGACGTTAAGTATTTATTTTATGCACCATTTGTCTTGCTACGACTAATATAGCTCATGCATAAAACAGAAATCCTCGGATTAGTGATTACTATCTTCATCGCAGGTTCGCAAAATATTGATAGCGTGTAACAGGAATAGCGAACACAGCGAGAGGTTTAGCTAGTCTGTGAAATCGGCTAAATCTCTCGCTGTTACGCTGGCTGCTGGCTACTAACCTGCTACCACAGAGTCCACAGATTACAAGACCTAAGTATTCTGTGTCTGTTACCTACCGATTTTCCTAAAAACTCTTCTAGCAGTGTACCTTTACTCAATCCTCTCTCACTAAATCTCTCTCTCTCTCTGAATTGTATCTTGCCAAAATAATTGTTTTTTGAAAATATTTGCAATCGCTTGTTTATTGTTAATGTATGTTACTTATTTACTGTTAATTTTAGTTGTGTCAATGCTCATCCACATCCATTAAATTATTTTGTCCACTTTCTTACTAGCCATAGACTGTACGCTTTCTTATAGCTTTCCCCGTTTAAAAGTGTAATTCTTGGTTTAACCAAGCGTATTTCTTAAGGATGTCGTGTGCCGATTAAAGTTGGCGTATTGACGGTTGTCAGTGTAGTACGTGGTAGTAGGTCTATACTGACAACCGTCAATACGCCAACTTTAATCGGCACACGAAATCCTTAAGGCGCCGTGTATAGCTACTGAGTTCAGCTGTTGCTGTCACTGTCGGATTGTATACATAAGAAAGAGAAGCGCGACGACGACGGGACGTTCAGAACGAGTTATTTATCATTAAATACATTAATCCTTACAGATATCTTATTCCAATCGATAAATAAAAACAACAGTTCCCTTTATTATGATATATTACATCACTGTTATTAATATTATCAAGATTTGTTTATAAATAATACAGTTACAATTGCTACAATGTCAATTTAAATGGTTATTTTATGGTTTTTTTTATCGAGAAAATTTACCGAAAACGTGTTTTGAACACAATAAATATGATCAAGATTAACATATATTTTTTTAGCTGCTCTAAAATGTATACATTTGGCTAAAAAACTGTTTTGTGAAGCCTATTTTGACTATACACAGCGCCTTAAGAAATACGCTTCTTATTGGTTTAACCACATATTACAGCAATAGTAATCATATTAAAATTTAAATTTTAACAGTTCAAAATGTTTATACTTAGGCTTTTCCTGAAATTTCGCGCGCTTTACAGCAGCTCTGTTCAACGGATTGTAGTTTATACCTAAATACCAGGAAAATTCAACGCAATAACGAACCGTTCAGTTATCAGTGGGTTTTATGCGTTTATTTAATAATATTTAATAACGTCGTCTTATTCAGAGGTCAGTTACCCGATACATATCTGATTACTACAATCACAATACGAGCGTTTTTTTTTTTAAATTATTGTTTTAATTATTGTTGTAAGGTCGTGGCCTAACAGCCAACGTATGGAATCTTTTTGCTGTACCTACTGTGGACTGCTACTATGATTGTGTGTTTTATTTTGAATTTTATCTGTTTCGTTCGAGAGGAATGAGGAATTCCTTGTTTATATTCCTGGTTTGCCAGTTCGAGCTGGTGTAAGGAAGTTTCAAGAACTTTGCTTAACAACAAGTTGGAAATAGCCTTCGTGATACGGTTATAAATAAAAAACGTGTTGTTTAGCTGCGGTTAGGATAAGAATCTGGACTGTTCGGCGCATTTGCTGCTTAACACCAACCGAATCTACTACTGTTATTTTAGTTGCTAAAGTAGATACTTTAGCGACTAAAATAACAGTGGTAGATTCGGTTGGTTCCGCGCAGATGCGCGGAACTTTCAGCAGATGTGACGGTAGACTAAAATCCATGTTGTAAGTTGGTGTCGCTCCCGCTACGCCGCCGTGTCGTCGTCTCCCGTTGTCACCGACCGTTATGTCCATAATTTTCATGTAGCTTCTAAGTATTTGATATGTATTATCGTTTTATTTGAAGAATCATGTGCTTATAATCAATATGTAAAAAGAAATCTTCCGTTACTGGCTCAACGGGCTGACTAACAGACTACGCACAACCGAAAATATTGCTTACTAGAGGACGCCAGCAGCTACGCCTGCATTTTTTTCTAATTTACCCGTTTTGGCCGATCCCGTGGGAATTTCGGAAAATCCCTTATTAGTGCACCCTACGGTCCCCAACATACATGCCAAATTTCAGCTTCCTGCGCCCAATAGTTTCGGCTGTAGCGTGTCTGTCAGTCAGTCAGTAACGCAAGGATTTTATATATTAAGATGGTGGCGTTGTGGATGGGGTGGTTTGATTTCCTAAAAAATTGTTGAGCTTAGTTATGGCCGAGTCACACGTCATACTCGTGAACGAGTGCCGTCTCCCGGGACTGGTCGCCCCTGAACTGTTCTTGCAATTCAGGTTGGCGTAGTGGTTTAAGCGGTCGCCTCGCTGCTTGATACCTACTGCACGGAGTGTTGTGGGTTCGATCCCCACACGAGACAACACTTTGTGTGATTCATAAATTGTTGTTTCGAGTCTGGGTGTTCATTGTGTCAGTTAGTTATACCTATGCTTGTAAAGTCCCCTAAAAAAGGACTAAATCCTGTGTCGCGACACAGGATTTAGTCCTAGTGTGGGAGTTGTCTATTAAAAAAAAATCTATCGAGGACTATATTGTAATTTATTTCTACTTTATTGCAATGTACGAGGGCGGCACTGAAACTGACCTTGACGGGGATCATCACTGAGCTTGACACGTCCACGTTGAAATTCAGCAAACCAGCGATAAATTGTGGTTTTGGATGGGGCTTCATCACCAAATGCAGAAATCATCCGGTCAACACACTGTTTTTGTGTTAAACCACTTCTAAAGTCATAATAAATCATCGCTCTTGAATTTTCTCGAGTCATTTGCATTTTCTCAACGACTAAACAAGTTTGGCAAACAAAATGTCCCAATAAGCGGCAATAGGCTCGCCACCTATTACGTGGGATCAAAACACTGGCGAAAAGTGGGCGTTTAATATGCCTCTGCCTACCCCTTCGGGGAAACAGGCGTGAGTCTATGTATGTATGTATGTAAACAAGTTGGACAAAACCTTGTGACAAGACCGAGAATCTATTTTTAAATAAATAAATGGTATTCGATTTTTAAAACCAAGGAGTTTTCAATTAAAAAGATTTTAATATGACAGGAACAGTGGAAATATTGCATTCCCGATACTTTTAGTGTATACCTAGTCTTCTCACACTGTTCTCATAGATTTTTATTTTATTTTATATATTTTTTTATAATGAGCAATTTTCTCTGCACTTTAAAAGAGTCTTCTTTGAGTTTCGGATGTTTCTTCTCAGGACAGTCAGGTAGGAAACACTGGCCTCATCAAGCTTGATTAAAAAAAAAGATTTTATTTGTATAACAAATAAATGATTTGACTTTGAACAATGCCACTATTGCCCTCCCTGGTTTACGAAAAATTGAGGCTAGGAGAACAACGGCTACTTCTTCTTCCTGCTTGTTACCACAAAATGTAATGTAATGTGTGGTAACTCTGCATCTCCCTGCGATTTTTATCGCACAAAAGTCATACCTTGGTTGGCCTTGCTTTGCTCACGTAGTATATGATACAGTGGTCTTAAAATGTACTATCAGGCAAGTTTGGTTCCTATTTGCCACAAAGTACAATCAGTGGCGTAGCTTGGGGAGGGGCATGGCCCCGGACGGCACATTTAAGGGGGCGGCAAAAGAGGCCGCGAGAATTAAAAAAATATATACTATGCGCGCGCATTCGATCCAAGTCGCCTCTCAACTCAGCACAACAAGCACACACAATACTAAAAACACCTGAAGAGATCACCCACGAGTACGAGGCTCTCTTAATATAAACCTCAGAACTGAAAGGGCCCAGTCAATGACAACATAAACTACTCTCAGACCTACATTGCCCCTCCCACCGACAACATTAAGCAGAAGACGGCCACAGTGGTCACGATACTAGGTAGGAGATTCGTCTCGATAGATCTGCTCCGCATAGAGAAAAAAACAAGGAGTCTAAACTGCCAGACTCTCGAACTGATGAGGAAAACACGCGAGATGCCATCCCGTCGGCTGTCTTCGCCAGAAGGACGAGCCGTAAAACGACAAGTACGAAAGCTTACGCGACGAGACCTCCGAAGCTCTAACACTCGAGCAATCGAGGCTGCGATCGAGAATACCCCGGGGATCATAAGTCTTCGCTCTGTAGTTGAGGCGACACAATCAAACGACACTACGATCGCGGATGTCCGCACCGTCAACTCAAAGTTTGAGATTCTCGAAGACGTTGAAAGGTTGTATCGACTCAGGGCCGAGCCGTCCCTATGTGCAATGTGCGCGGCGCACATAGGCTCCAGGGTGATAGGGGCGCCGCGGGCCGAGATATGCGTTAATTTATTAACATATTTTTTGAAAAAGGACGACAAAAAGGCGCTTCATCGATTTCGCACACAGGCGCAACTTTAAGAACAATGTACAAAAATATAAAACAACATAGGCAGTGCCTATCTCAGCATCTCAGCACTACGAGAATTAGCCCTATCGACTAAAAAAAAAATCCATCCGCCAACTTCCGTCCCGATTGCCAGCTAGCTACGCCACTGCACAGGCGCTTCCTAGATTTCGCACACAGGCGCTGGATTGGGTCGGCACGGCCCTGTATCGACTCTTGTTTACGGTGTTTACCTCAGGGGCAGACAGAACAATTGTACTTAGCACCGACGACGACAGTGCCCTACTGACGCACTACTACACCGAAGCCGTCCCCGCCTCTTAAAAAAAACATTTTTTTTTATTTATTTATTTATAGACTCACGCCTGTATCCCCGAAGGGGTAGGCAGAGGTGTAATATTACACCCACATTTCGCCAGGAATTTTTAGGTCCCACGTAATAGGGGGCGAGCCTATTGCCGTACCGGGCACATTACCAGACTCCGTGCTGCTACTGAGAATTTCCTAACGGAAAAACCCAATACCACTTTGCCCGACCCGGGAATCGAACCCGAGACCTCCCAATCCCACGCGCACATTTATGCCGCGAGACCAACGAGGCAGTCAGTAAAAAAAACATAAAATCCTTTAAGCCGTCTAGGTCTAGACTAAACTATATATTGCAGCAGAGAAATGGCCGCTGCCGTGCGCGACTTTATTAACACCGCTGAGAGCTGCCACGTTTTGCCGTAAAATGATTATACCCTATGCTCTATGATATTCGTGAAATTGAGACGAATCAAATGACTTTTTTTTTATTCTTTAAGCCGTTTATGGTGTAAGGCAAAACTAAAGGACATACTTATGTACATATAAACATACAAACATACCAAAACTCGAAAAACGTTACATTTCTGCAGAAACATTGGGGTAAAAAGAGGGCGGCAAATTGCCGAACGGCCCCGGGCGGCAGAAACTCCTGCCACTGAGTACAATCCGTATATTTAAAATCCTTGCGTTATTGACTGACTGGCAGACAAGCTACAGCCAAACCTATTATGTGCAGGAAACTGCAATTTGGCATGTATGTTCCTTCGGGGCCGTAAGGGTACACTAAGAAGGGATTTCCTAAAATTTCCACGAGATCGGGCAGAAACAGATGAATTTTTAAAAAAATGTGTGACCGTTATTACGTGCATCCTCTAGCACGCAAATAAAATACCTACGAATGCCGGTAGCCCCCCAAAAGTGCCCACAAAAACGTAAACATTGTCGTAAAAACAATGCCAAACAGAGTCTTACATACCTACCTAATTGTTATACAATCATTTTCTCGAAGATAATTCTCGTATGTGGCCATATTTATCAACAACAATACTTAGTTTTTAACTGCGTATTATAATGTATCTGGAAACTTCATCGACGTTTTAGAAGAATCCCCGAAATAGATAGAGTCGCTCGAGACACTTTTGAGATAAAGCGAACGTTTGTAAATACAGAATCTCATGTTTAAAACCAATTATAGCATTTCCGTGAAACAGAGTCTGATTGTATCGTGCTTATTCGGGAAACCCCATGATAAATTAATCGCAGGCATGGATGATGCAGCGGTGGGTTACAACTAGCGTTGTCAGGTGGTAATTTGGCAATGTCTACTAATCCAGCATGATTGATATTATTTGGTAAGACCGTTTAGGCATAAAAACAGTTTAATAAGTAAGTAGTTATCATATCAGCCTAGAGACGTCCACTGCTGGACATAGGCCTCCCCCAAGGTTCTCCACAAAGACCGATTTTGAGCCGCCCCCATCCAACCGCTTCCCGCGATCTTAACCAGATCGTCGGCCTACCCCTGCTGCGTCGTCCGGTACGTGGTCGCCACTCCAGAACCCGCCTGCCCCAAAGGCCATCAGTTCTTGTAGTTAACTTGTTACGAAATCGTTTATCCCTCTAAAACCATAAATCCCGATTTATTTCATCTTTGGATATCGGTCATATCGACAGCTTTTCCACAGAGCGACTGCCATCTGATATCCGCAACCCAAAGAGATAGCGATATTTCATAGTTTAGACCAGTATCAGTTTATTTGAGGGTACTAAACTACCCTAACAACGTCGAAGACGAGTATGATATCAACAGTTACCAAAAATGTTACTAGTAGATGACTATAATGCGAAACAGTTGCAGCTCCTTTCAAAAATAAAATGTACAACCATTATATTTTATTGAAAATGACCATGAGTTTTATTGCCCGTTCTTTCTCGTGGTTCTACCTATTGCATTGCGAACGTGGCACTAAATGTAAATGTAGATTCATTAAGTAATTAACTTAAATTTTTTCGTTCATAAGCGTCACTTTGTGGCCTAGGTGAATAAATAATTTTGACTTTGACTTTGAAGATCTTCATGACAGCCGGGGTGTTCTGCAAGGTACGACTCCACATAAATATGAAAAGTCTGGTGGATTTATACCTTCATAGCACAGAAGTCTGTTGGTACCTGCACTAGGCTAACGCTGATTGTTTAAAGTTTAATTCTAAACTATCGAAATGAGAGTTATAGGTACTTAATACGTGGATGAATGATATTTATATAAAACATAATGAGACTCATTACAGTTTATTGAAATAAATATCGAATTGAAATTAAAAACGACTTTCATAAAGAGCGTCTTTTCATGGCCGAGAAAACCTCCCAACCCTTCATCATCAGTCCTTTATACTGTCCCACTGCTGGGCACGGGCCTCTTCTCACTATGAGAAGGGTAAGGCCATAGTCCACCACGCTGGCCAAATGCGGGCTCGCAGACTTCACATGTCTTTCGAGAACATTATGGAGAACTCTCAGTCATGCAGGTTTCCTCACGATGTTTTCCTTCACCGATTAGCAAGCGATAATTAACAATTTAATACGCACTTAACTCCGAAGTCACTGGTGCGTGCCGTGGATTCGAACCCGAGACCCTCTGCGTAGCAGTCTGTCGGTCTCTCCACTCAGCTATCGCTGCTTTTTTTTACCCTAAATTATTTAAAATTATAGAGTTAAGTAATAGAGTTTCTGAAAAACCTATTTCTGTGAGAAGCTAATATTCAGTCAAATCCGTTTAGACTAGTGAGCGGACTCTGGGTTGCACTTGGGATAACGCTAGGATGATACTATCTCCATCTCCATAGGTACTTTTTAAAATTTATTTTTTATAGCCTTACGCCTGTATCCCCGAAGGAGTAGGCAGAGGTGTAATATTACACCCACATTTCGCCATGAATTTTAAGGTCCCACGTAATAGGGGGCGAGCCTATTGCCGTTACCGGGCACATCACCAAACTCCGTGCTTGTACTGAGAATTTAGTAAAACCCAGTAACACTTTGCCCGACACGGGAATCGAACCCGGGACCTCCGATCAGCAGTCGCATACGCTATCCACTGGACCACGGAGGCAGTCCATGGGTACTTACTTTCATAAAATATCGTCCGAGTCTTCTAATACGTTCTATCAGAATGAAATCTGAATAATTTACTACGTCGCATCATATATTTACCTACCTAAATGTTTGATAATAACATTAATTACAAGTCGACCTACTTTTTAAGATCCTTCCATAAATTCGGTGAAGTTTCTAGTATCTACGTAATACGTTCTACGTAGAAGGCACAATATTTTTATTGATAACTAACGAACATTACGTAACGTACCTACCCTTTTACCGTTCATTAGCCAAATTATCCGTTATCATTTCATAAGATAATTTATTTATACAATATTATATTGATCGATGATAGATGATGATGATAGATAGTATAATTGATTGGTGATATAGGTACGAAGGATGCCGCTTTGCCAATAAGAAAAAAAGTGTGTAATACAAAAATTCGTTTCAATTCAGGACGTTTTGTGGCTCCGTTATTTTATTTAAATTAATAAATATCTTTAATACAAGTATTTTGCCAAAGATATGTAATAAAAGGGTCGGCGAAATTTAATCTTCTCAACGGAATAAAAAAATTCAACTGAACAACCTTTTAACGTTTCAATTTCTAATACGTAGACGCAGCGATCCGCTACGGGACGGCGGGTGGGGTCTACGAACACCGTGTTGGTTACATGGCCCGACATCCTGTCGAACTCCGCCGTGAAAACAAGAAAAAGATACCTACAATGACATCATTTTATTGCCAAATTAATGTTATAAAACTACCTATTGTAAGCGGACCTACCTTCCTCCATTCTTTGTTTATGAATAGAAGTTTGTACTTCTGTCACCTAAAGTGGTCATGTTTGGACTGTAAACACGTTAGATTCCTTGGTGATTGATTTAGTAGTAGGTTTCTGAGGGTCTTGTACGAGTTTTACACATGATTGCCACGGTGTAGATAGACTAGTAGACGGGAACAATTTCCATACATAGCGATGGATAGAGTCCGCTAGGGGGGCATTATAGGAAATGTATGAAAATTGTTCCCGTCGACTACCTACTCTATCGTCACTGTGTAAACCCTCTCGTACTAGACCCTCTGATCGAGAGTTCTCGAGGCAAGAAATGTCAAAGAATTTGTGTTTAGTCGAGACAGGAAAAAATCGATGCCTCGAAAACTCAAGAAAAATCATCATCGGCTAAAAGGCAGCAATCTAAGATATGAAAGTTTATTCGCGGTGTTTTCTTTCACCGTCTAACAAACGATAAATAATTAACGATTTAATACTCAAAACAGTCATAACTTACTTAGAAAAGCAGCAGTGCTTTGAAGCCGAGGCCCTCTGCGCAGCAATTTGTCAATCCAGCTATTTTTTTGAAAAACAAGTCTTGTTTTATTTCAATAAAGACCGTTTGTAATATAAGATAAAGGGGCAGCTGTAAATATTTGTTGTTAATTTATCGGTTGTCCGTGTGGAGACGGTGATATTCTGTGAGAAGGCAGCACGTCCTCAGTCGGGCCAGTCCATTCATGCTAAAATCAGCAGGGGTGTCGCCAGCCGCTTGCCTAGAGGGGGGACAAAGTCACCAGCCGATGGCCTAGGCGGGGAGGGGGGGCAAGTTGATATGGAAAATGAGAAAAGTACTGAGAAAAGTACGAATTGTAGGGATTTTTTGAGTCTCTATGGGGGGGAACTGCCCCCTCTGCCTCCCCTTGGCGACGGCCTTAAAAATCAGTAGGTAAGGCTTGATGTTTAATTGAATGTTGAACTTGAAAAACTTGCAATTATGCTTTTTTGGTACCTAATCAAGAAAATAAATGACATGTAGTTATAAGTAACTCTCTCTTCCTCGCTATATATCCCACATGGTGGTGGGGTCAGCTTTCTTTACCTTTCTCCTACACTTCGCTCTATCCCTGACATCATCGTCAGTGACCTTGCATTCCTTCTTGTCCTTTAGCACTACATCCCTCTACCTTATCTTGGGTCTTCTTCTATGTACCTAGTTATAAGTCAGTTAATTCATTTGCTATTCTACATTGTGCTCGCTTTTTCTTGACAAGATATTGTTATTCTTAAAACAAAATTGTAACAAACCAAATATTTTAAAAGAGTGCGCAGAGAATTTTCTTGCCGGAGTCTTCTCCCTGGGCCTACCTTTTAGGCTCAGTTCACACCGAAATGGCAGCGGCCGGAAGCGAAGCGGAGAGCAGTTTCAGTGTCATATAATTTTAGTCTTTATCACTATGACTATAATGCATAGAATCACTTGACAATCCGCGCCGCGTCGGCGCGCGACCACTCTGGCGGGCGCGGGCGGCCGCAAGCAAGCGCGGGAGGGCGCGGGCGGCCGTGTACCCAAGAATCCGCGTTTCCTCTTCTTCTTTTTCAATTATACGTGCAATAACTATTAAATCCAAAATATTCATTTTCACAGCTAATTACACACGTGTTTCCTCGTTATATGTAGAATATAAACTGCGCATAGGAATAGCGTGAGCCTGAGCCGTGACGTGAGCTACGCGCGGCCGCGAGCAGTCGCGGGCAGCCGCAAGCCTTCTCTTCGATGCCGGCCGCTGCGCATCGCTTCCAGCCGCTGCCATTTCGGTGTGAACTGAGCCTTAGAACCGGCAACTAGAGTCAGTGACGTTTCAAAAGAGTATGTAAATTACCAAATTGAAATAGTGCAAATAAACAGCCCAGCGACTTTAAGGAGTTTGCTTTTTAACCGCCCATAGTGTCGCTTTTACAGCAGCCTTGCACCCTCGTGTTCATAATTACCTACTAATATACATATAAGTAATTTAACATCTTAATTTTGTGCTTCAAGTGATCTTCTCATCAAACGTTATAATATGAAAATACTTTTACTCCATATCTATTTGTAAAATTAAAGGAGCCTCGCAAGCCCCTACCGATTAGATCGCAATGTCAAAATGCATTTCTGCGTGTGCCCATAGGTTTATGCACAGAACACTCTTTTAACTGTTCTGTGGGTTTATGGTTCCTTCCACTTTTGAACAAAGCAATTCATTATTCTCAAAAGGTGGGAATAGCTGGTCTATTTAAAATAGGCAAGAGTACTTACCTTGAGAGAATAGAGTTTGCATAGAAATGCTCTATTGTGCTGTATGTCGCGTTTACCTACATCCTCTGTGTACATATTCGCCTAAAGCCTAAATCGCTCGCAGTAAGAACTCGGCTTGCTTATTGACGCAAAACTCACTATTGTGGCATGACACGCTAAAAATAAAACTATCAATGGAAAATAACATACTTAAGTATAATATTTTTGTTTATATATCAGCATCAATGATCCGATGTTATATGAGAACGACCTTTTGAGATTTGTGATAACAAAATGAAAATCTATGAATTGAATTACTAGAAATATAAAACGTGGCTGCGCTTAACTAAGTATACCTACTTATTTAATATTCACACGTCATTGTACTCGTATGCTAATCACCGAAACTACTCATCCGATTTAGATGCAATTTTGTGGGTGTAGCTGGGTCTATTTTGAGTTCTTTGGATGGGTTTGCCAATAGGTAGGTAACAAGCAACGATAGCCTAGTGGAGAGACCGACGGAAAGCTACGCAGAGGGTCTCAGGTTCGAATCCACGTCGAAAAGTCATTGTTGCGCACCAATGACTTTTCGAAGTTATGTGCGCTGCGTAGTAAATGGTTAATAAGTAATTATTGCTTGCTAAACGGTGAAGGAAAACATCTTGCGGAAACTTGCATGTCTGAGAGTTCTCCATAATGTTCTCGAAAGACATGTGAAGTCTGTCAACTCGCACTTGGCCAGCGTGGTGGACTATGGCCTTACCCTTCTCATAGTGAGAAGAGGCCCGTGCCCAGCAGTGGGACAGTTTATAAATATGCAGGGCCGATGATAATGAACGCGTTGTCAATTTCTCAGCTTTTAAAATGGCGCCTGTAAAACCTTAGGCACAATAAACATCTAGGTAAAATAGAAATACACACTACCCTAATTCAAGGGGAACAAAAATCAAAAATATTTTTAAATTTGTTAAGGAATGAATTGGAAGGTTTATCCTGGTGTGAAAACGACGATGTAGAGTCCTACTATAATAAAATAGAGTCATCCATAGTACAAAGTTTAAACAAGACAAGTTCAAATCAAGAATAAAAGGATATAATATCAACTGAAACAAAAGATATGATAAAAAGGCGAATACAACTACAACATAAGAAGACAAAAAGTAGAGAAGAAAGACAAGAACTCTCAAGCTTATACAAAACAACAAACAAAAGACTGAGAAAAGACTATGAAGATTACAGAATGAAAATTATAGAATCAAACTTATTAAAGTCCGGGAGTCAAAAAAGGGCTCATAAACAACTCAATACCAGCAAAACATGGATTCCAAAGCTGAAATCAAAATCCCCTCAAGATCACACACAAACAAGAAAAGACATAGCCAAAACAGCCACTGACTATAGAGATCTATATCGCTACCAAAGCTGTAATAAACAAGTTAGAACGTGTCAAAACTTAGCAAATATTACTGAAACACCAAAATCAGTCAAACCTTTTGAAGAACAAGAAATTTTGCGACAAATAGACAGACTCAAACAAGAAAAAAGCCCAGGGCATGATAATATACCCAACGAAGCCCTTAAACTAGGAAAATTCATACTGGCAAGTCACCTTACAAATATTTATAATAACATTATACAAGAACAAAAAGTTCCTATGAAATGGGTGGAGTACTGGAGTCAAGCATAATACTTCTCTATAAGAAGGGAGATCCATCAGATATGAACAACTACCGGCCTATAAGCTTACTTCCAGCGATCTACAAACTATTTGCAGCCTACTTAAATAAGATAATAGAGACAGAGATAGAAACACATTAACCCACAGAGCAGGCAGGTTTCCGAAAAGGCTTTTGTACAATCGACCATATCCATACCTTAGAACAAGTCATTGAGAAGCACCAGGAGAGTCAACAACCCTTATACTTAGCCTTTATTGATTACGAAAAAGCTTTCGACTCTATATCCCACGACAGCGAATGGGAGGCACTTGGCAACCAAAATGTTCCACAAACCTATATAAACATTCTGAAGGACTTAGATAGCAAAAGCGTAAGTCGTGTTAAACTTGACAGACTAGGGCCAAAATAGAGATATGCAGAGGTGTGAAACAGGGTGACCCTCTATCACCAACAATTTTTATATCAGTGCTGCATCATATAGGTAATGAAAGACTTACAATGGCAACATAAAGGTATTAACATTAACGGGAAAAATCTGAGTAACCTTAAATTCGCAGATGACATAGTACTATTTTGAAGATTATCAAAACAATTGGAAGGAATGATAACGGAGCTTTGTACCGTTAGCAGCAAAATAGGACTTAAACTAAACACATCTAAAACAAAAGTAATGACTAATGACCAAAAAATACCTATAGTAGTAAACAACTTACAACACTTAGAGTATGTAGAGAGCTACATATACTTAGGAAAAAAACATTTCATTCCGCAACTCTAGAAACAAAGATGAGATTGATAGGAGAATAAACATGACATGGAACAAGTTCTGGAGTCTAAAAGAAATAATGAAATCTACACTACCTTTAAAATTGAAAAAGAAAGTTATGGATGGATGTTTATTGCCCTGCATGTCATATGGATCACAAACCTGGATTTACAACAATTATACTAAAGACAGAATACTAAAAACACAGCGAGCCATGGAAAGAAGTAACCTGAATATTAAGTTGAAAGATAAGAAGAAAGCAGAAAACATAAGGAAAGAAACTAAGGTGATAGATGCTCTCCAACATATGAAACGGCTGAAATGGAAGTGGGCTGGCCACGTGGCACGGCTGACAGATAAAAGATGGACACAATTGGCAACAAACTGGTCAAGACCAAGTGGCACTAGAACGAGAGGACGTCCAAGGGAACGCTGGGTAGACGAAATTAGGAAAGCTGCTGGAGATGACTGGACAACAAAAGCAAAAGCAAGGGAAACCTGGAAACTGTTGGAGGATGCCTATACCCATCAGGGGCCTTAACAGCATGTATGTGATTTTAGTTATTTTATGCTATTATTTATTTGTTATACTTTTTTTGCATGTTAAGGATATAAAAAGGCTTTATTATTATTATACCCTTTGTTTATCATATTTCTCATGATTCATTTTATATTAATAAACTATATTTAATAAATAAAAAACGTTTAAAACTATAAAAGGGACCACGGAGACCCACCGGTGTCGGGTACAGGGACCAAGCCACCGGTGGTAAGGGCCTCAGAGACAGGAACTTCCTCACTCACGATGCGTGCCGTGTCGAGAACTGCCCTCTGAATCAAGGACTTAATCCAGCTGCCTAGTGCCTCTTGGCGATTAGCCCATTTACCGACACGACTATAGTACTAGTGCTACGGCACAATGATCGCCGAATCCACATCCCACATGTCAACAATCTCGTGAGCTAGGTCCAAATATTTAATCTCCTTCTCTTTTTCTGCCTTCACGAGATTGCCGTCATGCGGTATGGTGATATCGATTAACATTGCGAGACGCTCTGCTCGGTCTATCACTACAATATCAGGCTTATTGGCTACAATAGTCCTGTCTGTAATGATAGACCGATCCCAGTACAATAATGCACGACCATTCTCGAGAACTGGGTCGGGCACTTATCTGTAGTAAGGTACCTCTGAATCAACGAGATTATATTTAAGGGCTAGTTGTTGATGGATTAGGCCAATTCCTCCTTTGAAAGGAGAGGCCTAGTCCAGCAGTGGACTGTTAAAAGCTGATGATGATGTTGATGGATTATCCTGGCCACTTGGTTGTGTCTGTGCAAATACTGACCGTTGGCAAGACTCGAACAACCGGACACTATATGAGGGATTCCCCGGGTTGGTGACATGCCCAACATATGTCAATCGTCCCATCCCTCAGAATATACTTCCGGTAGTTGTTTGTCATGACAACTTCGTCCATAATAATTGAAAAGACATTATTATTATTATTTGTTTCTCTTTCTCGGGTATTATTCTAATTTGTTAGAACAATACCCGGCCCTTTGGCAGGCGTACACGGAGACATAGGTCCAACGCGCAGAGGCCCTTTGAGAGTTTTAATCTAGAATGTAATGGAACACCTACTGAGGCGCCTCCATCACCGCACTATTAAGTACAGTCACGGGTTAGCCGCAGCAGGTGAGGGCCTATTGCTACTTATATGGAAACTAATTACTCTGGGCTATTGGGATGGGTGTATAATGGATAGGTTTAGATGAAAACTATGGATAAGTGCCGGCGTCTGCCCTAAGTACTCTTATAGTACGTCGAAAAGGGGCAGACGGTGACTCGCCAGCTCACTAGATGGACCCTCTCTAAATAGCTGCCAAGGCAAACAAACTCTACCATAAAGGCAACAAGAGGGCAACACTGGTGTGAGCGGCTAGACTTGATTACTGATAAACTGATATCCCTACTAATCCCTACTAATATTATAAATTTGAAAGTGTGTATGTATGTATGTATGTATGTATGTTCCGTTTTCACGCTAAAACGGCGGCACAGATTTTGTTGATATTTAATATAGAGATATATTGGACCATGGAGACGGACATAGGCTACCATAAGTTGCAAAAATTAAACTGGGAGGGATTGTAGGGAGGGTAGAAGTTTGTACGGCACAAATTTACCTCTTGGAAGTAAGAACGCATGCGCTACTAACTGAGTGTTGCGCATGTGTTAACATATCTGACAGTACTGTCACGTCATACATAATGTCATATTGTGCACGTTGAAAAACCAGCCAATACTTTTGCCTCGACCTATTACATGAAATTGTTCGCATATATAAACTAAAATAATTATATAATAAGCTTTGTCCTTACTAATATTAAAAATGCGAAAATGTTTATAGAGATATATTGTGATGTTATTATATACCTTTCAGTAGATAATGTTAGATAATGTCATGGATACTGACCGAGTTACTTTGTATCCCATAGAGTTACTGAAGTCTTTAGAATAATCAGGAGAGTCTTCACATATCTTGACACTGAAAGTAGATTTGTGTTACCCCGAATTTAACGCGCGCGAAGCGGCGGGCAAAAGCTAGTAAATAATAGTTACAGGTAGCACGCCATTGCGCAATGTTGATGTTGTGCATGTACTGTTAGAGAGAGATGCAGAGGGCCTTTAACCTGTTGCGTTCTCTCTCCCACCGGCGGACACGACACAGTATTGAGTTATACTATTCTGCCACTCTATCCTTTATATCTCTATGTTAAAGGCCCCCTGCATCTCTCTTTAACAGTAGGTACATGCACAACATCAACATTGCGCAATGGCGTGCTACCTGTAACTATTATTTTTATAACAGTTTATCAGTAATCAATAGTTTAAAAATATATAAACGTTTTGTCACTTCAAACTATCTTCGTGTATCAATAAAAACAACTTTTGGCCCCCTACATCTCTCTCTAACAATACATGCACAACATCAACATTACGCAGTGGCGTGTTACCTGTAACTATTATTTAAATCAGTTTATTAGTAATCAATAGTTTAAAAGTTGTTTTTATTGATACACGAAGATAGTTTGAAGTGACAAAAAAGTTTATATATCGTCGCCTTAGTAGTGAAGGGAGCTATGCAACACTTGATTGATTCCAAGATAAAGACAATTGAAATAAGAACGTGCCTACAAAAAAATGATTTTCGTTGTATCTCCTTTATTTGAATCCAGATTTCCATAATTTTTTGTAAGAAGGTAATAAGTTAAGGTGTTGAAATTAAGAAAGTTCAATTAAGTACGCTCTTATAATATTTTAGAAGTTATTGAGAATATTTGGCTTAGCTCTTTTCACCACATTAAAAAACAAAAACAAAAGCAATGTACAATTCAGGAATGTGAATGAATCTAAGCGTAAGAGGTCGAGTTTAGTCGCCCATTCGAGCGCCCTCTCTTCATGCACGTTGTCACAGGTGTCACCCCACTCGCTAGAGCGCGCGTTGAAGTCACCCAGGACAAACACCGGATTGGACTGGTAAACCCTAATGTGTTTGGCCAGCCCCTCGAGGTAGGCCTCAAAATCGGCAAGGCCACTGTTTGGGGAGACATAGCAGCTGACGACGATCGCAGGATCCCATTCGACAGCGACGAAACCCAGCCCCTGATGGAACAGGTGGCAATGGGGCTCTCTTTTCCCCCAAGTACACAGCGACGGAACCATCTAATGCCCCGAACCAACGAGGGTGGTCCGCCATGAAATACGGGGCCGCTATTATTGCTAGGGCAACCAAACACTCTGCAATGGTCTGCGCAAGCTTTGCTTGCGCAGCACGGCAGTGATTTAGGTTGCCCTGAAGAACGACTCTCTTTCTTCCAAGTACAAAGCGACGGAGCCATCTGATGCCCCGAACCAACGAGGATGGTACGCCATGAAATACGCCGCCGTTATTATTGCCAAACACTCTGCAATGGTCAAGCTTTGCTTGCGCAGCACGGCAGTGGTTTAGGTTGCCCTGAAGAACGACTAAAGGGGAAAAGGATTTTAAGCCTCCATAGCCTCCCCAGAGCCGGTAACCGACTCTAACAACCCAAAACCATTGCTGGTTTCGGTAACCACCATGGCAGGAGCGGCGGTAACCGCAGCCCGTACTCTACTACCCTTCTTCTCAGGAGGGGTGCAGGCTTTGGTGCCCACCCGGTAGTTGGCCGGGCGCCCCGCATCCGTACACACAGGGCACCGCCGAGCACTCTCCTCACAACCGCTTGCCTTGTAGCCCGCCTGGTCGCGCTTCAGCCCCTGTCACATGTGCAGCGGGCACGCACGTGTCCCTTCTCCAGGCACCTGAAGCACTGTAGAGGTCAAGCCGCCAGGGCCTCGACACGGGCGATGACCCAACCCGCTCGGAGCTTTCCTGCGGCCACCAACTGGCGGGCAGCTGTGAGCAGGCAGCGGACCCACGCAGTCCCCAAGCCCGCCGCGGAGGGGCGATTTGACCAACCTGCACGTCGGCCTCATCGCAATTGCCCTCAACGGCAACTGCTTCGGCAATATCCTTAGGGACTACTGCGTCGTCCAAGTCTCTCACCCGGATCTCAGCCATTTTTACGGGCGCCACCACGATCGCACCCGTTACGGACAACGCCGTCTGAAGGCGCCTTATAAGGTCTTCAACCTTTTCCGACGCCTGTTCACCGGGAATTTAGAGTATAAGTCCTCCGGTAATCGCCCGTTTCGGACGGATGCCCTCAGTGAGCCGCACCTCGTTGAGGTAAGCTAAGGTGATGTTGGACCCCGGTGGAAGGGTCACTGTCACCGCCGACGTGGACACTTTGGGCAACGCTGGCTTCTTGGTCTTATCCTTCCGGGCCTTTTAACTGTGGCCAGGAGGGCGACTTGTCACTGTGGCCCACGAGGCACTGGACTCAGCTACAGGTGCCTGCTCAACAGGGTTGAGGTTTTACAATGGGGCAAGTGCGGGTGCAGGCGGCGCTATCTTTTCTTCCTGCTCCCGCCAACGGGCGTGACTGCTTCTGTATTAGTGGACGCGGCGGCAGTCAAGTCTGGTGCAGCTATGGGCGCGGCGTTATGTGCCACGGCTACTGACCGCGCGAGTCGCGTCCGTGCAAGACGGTCCGGGAGGATCTCAGCCCGAAGTTCTTCGAACTTGCGATCCATCTGAATCGCATCCGAGATCTGCGACGCCAGGTCCGTATAAATAGAGCCATCGTGGCTCACGCATGGATAAGAACGAAATGGAAAGGACCCGATTGCTATTCTGAGCCCGGGTGGGGTGGAAGGGAAGAGGAGGGAACTCCTCTCGGCGAAGTAGGCCCCCACTCCTTGGAGGCTTCATGGCTGGTGCGCTCATTGTCGGGTGCCTGGTGACCGGAAGAGCAGATGACTCGGAGATCGGGGAGCTCTCCGTCGTTGGCGTTCGCGGAGACTGAGCAGCTGCATATGTCAGCGGCGCACTCTTACGGAGCTGCGCGAGCTCACTGGACATCGCGTCCATCGCAGCCTTAAGGGAGGATAGGCGGAAGTGGAGCTCGGCGTTAGACGCCTTCTCCGCCGCAATTGCGGCCGCGATGTCCCGAGCCACGTCCATCAGGGCCTTAACAAAGGCCCCCGTCAGGCTGCGGCTCTCCTTGGCCACTCTCTCCACAACGGCAACAGAGAGGAGCGCTTTCTCCTGTATTGTGGCAGTTCCTCTAAACGCTACTCGATCTGGCGAGCGCGTTTTGTTGAGTCAGACGAAGATGCTAACGAGTCTAAAAATAAACTTAGTTCTCCGGCCGAGACCACCGCTGTCCTTGCCCTAACCCGGGCTACCCCCTCATCCGGTCCCTCTGGATAACGTTTCACGGCGCGTTTTCGTGTACCTCATTAAAATAATAACTTTATTTAAGTAATTATAAACAGCAATAATAACTTTATTTAAGTAATTATAGTAGAAGTACAACTTAGCGTAAACACGCGAACGAAAATATAAAACTAAAAATGTCAGCTGTCAAACAAATGACATTAAAAGGCGATATTTCATTCAAAAGTGTTGCCAGAAATGGCGGATTGTTTGGAAGTTAAAATGTTTATGTGGCATACCTCTTTTCACTGCTTATTTGATTGAACTATTTTTCTGACACGAATAAAAGTGGTGAATGAATCTATGCAGCTAGCGCTACATTCATCACTTGATTTTTTGTTCCTAGTTTCATATAGCTCCTTTCACGTCTTAATGAAAAACCAACTTCTAGTTGAGCTATTACTTAGATCTCTTCACCAATAGAATCTCTGATTAACGCCAAGTATGGTGGTGTTCTTAACGCAATTCAGTAAAAAGTGTGGCTTAACTCTTTTCACCACCAAGACGACGATATTATATTTTTTTAAACTATTGATTACTGATAAACTGATATAAATAATAGTTACAGGTTGCACGCCACTGCGTAATGTTGATGTTGTGCATGTATTGTTAGAGAGAGATGCAGGGGGCCTTTAACATAGAGATATAAAGGATAGAGTGGCAGAAAAGTACCTAATTCAATACTGTGTCGTGTCCGTCGGTGCGAGAGAGAACGCTACAGGTTAAAGGCTCTCTCTAACAGTACCTACATGCACAACATCAACATTACGCAATGGCGTGCTACCTGGAACTATTATTTATATCAGTTTATCAGTAATCAATAGTTTAAAAATATATAAACTTTTTTGTCACTTCAAACTATCTTCGTGAATCAATAAAAACAACTTTTAAACTATTGATTACTAATAAACTGATTTAAATAATAGTTACAGGTAGCACGCCACTGCGTAATGTTGATGTTGTGCATGTATTGTTAGAGAGAGATGCAGGGGGCCTTTAATGTTGCGTTCTCTCTCCCACCGGCAGACACGAATAGGCCCCACTCTGCCACTCTATTCTTAATATCTCTATGGCCTTTAATGTTGCGTTCTCTCTCGCACCGACGGACACGACACAGTATTGAGTTAGGTACTGTTCTGCCACTCTATCCTTTATATCTCTATGCTTTAACCTATTGCGTTCTCTCTCCCACCGGCGGACACGAATTGGCCCCACTCTGCACTCTGCCACTATTCTAATATCTCTATGGGTGGCGGTAACCGGCGGTAACTGACACCGTAACGTCAAAAAGCGGTGCCGCCATTTGCATGACGGCCGTCTTGTCGGTGTCAGATGGTTTCGTGAACGTTTCGTGAAACCGTTCACCGCTATCAATGGATAGCGGTGAACGGTTTTTTACTAGTATGTTGATGGCGGTGAAGCTATTTTTAATACGTAATTGTGTTTTTTTTACCGGAACAACGTACAAAATATAATACAAAGTTGTATTCATTAATCAGTTAACGGCGACGTACTAAAATCTTAAATGCACCTTCAGTACCACGAGATTTGAATAAATCGTCTTCCGCCATACGACTATTTTCCTCTTCTGATGATAGTTCATCCTCCAAGTAAATTACTAAAGCTAAATCAAGGTCGTCGATATTCTATCTCGGATACTTTTCATTTGACGTTTGTTTTAAAAAATTACTGACCATGGCCGTAGCTAGGGGGGGGGCATTGTGGGGCAATGCCCTACCTTAAAAATACCAAAAAACTAAGATAAATTATTCTATCCTACAGTTTTTGGTATTTTTAAGGTAGGCATGGTGATTGATTTAGAAGCCCGTGTCAAAGTCAAAGTCAAAATCATTTATTCATCTAGGTCACAAGGTGACGCTTATGAACGTCAATTTTAAAATTAAATTACTTAATGCTTAATGCTTCTACATTTACATTTACTGCCTCGTTCGCAAAGCAATAGGTAGAGCCACGAGAAAGAACGGGCAATAAAACTCGAGGCCACTCTTTTAAATGCTTCGGAGCAGATCAATTTAAATATTTTTTTACTTCCGCCCTACCTGGAACCAATGCTGCCCTACCTGGACTGGAACCAATGCTGCCCTACCTCAAATTCGACTCTAGCTACATCCCTGTTACTGACGGTGTGTTAAAACGGCCGTGGAACTTTCCACATGTCGTCACCGTAAAGACGGCCGCCTTTTTGCCTCCGTAATATTACGGCCACTATATGACGGCACCGCTTTCCTAGGAAACCAAAGCTTAAGTTTGCCCAACGGTCAACTCGTGTCTCCACATTTTAGAGACTACGGCGGCCAACTAGTGGCCGCCGTAGTCACCTCGCCGCTTGACACTGTGCGGAGTGTTGTGGGTTCGATCCCACACGAGATAACACTTTGTGTGATTCATAAATTGTTGTTTCGAGTCTGGGTGTTCATTGAATCCGTTAGTTGTATGTTTGTTAAGTCCCCCGCGACACAGGATTTAGTCCTATAGTCTGTTCAAGATACGAAAAAATTAAATGTAAACAAAACAAACTATGAAATGGTTCTTTTAATGTCGCCCTCGCAACTGGTTCGGCTTTACACCGAAACCGTAGGGTTCTAGGCGACTTGGAGAAGGAAATGGACTGTATAGAGAGGATAGCGGTTCTTCGCCGCCTAGGAGATGGATACGCTAAGGGGTGATTGAATGGGTATAGGATGTTTCAAGGATGGAGGGCACCTACCTTATACAACCTTCTTCGTTTCCGTAGGGCAGTCTCCTGGTGGTTTCGTGATGCAGCTGCTTGTTTTCACTTCAATTCACCATTCGCGAGCGGGTTTTCCTTGGTGGAAGCGGTAATAAATCACATACAACGGTGCGGCGCGGTACGGTATCGCGGACACGTTCTCAGCGAGCGGAATGTTCTCGACTGTCACTCGCGTCCACGATCGCGGCGACGAATCAGGCGAAGGCAGTGCCCCTTCTTCGGGAATGGGATACAGGGACGGAAATATGATATCGCTCGCACTAGAACGTGGAACGATTGATGTTGATGCGATTAGTAATGGATAGGAAGGTAGATGGCGCTACCATATCCCCCCGGCCCTAAAGGGTTGCCTTTAAAAAAATAGAATTGAACTTAGCTATGTTGGGTGTACTACCGCATAACCCATCAATGGGCTAAGACAGCGATATGACAATAAAATTAATCTAAATTAACTTTAGCGAAAGCTACAAACGCAATAATAGCGAAAACTACTAACTAAATACTTAAACTAAGAGGTAGGTCCAACTTCAGGCTGGATCTCACTGAGTTGGAAGCGGACGCGAGTTGATCAGTGCCTCGACTTGTGCAAGGACAGTTAAAGGCTCTTCGTAAGAGAGGATCTGTTGACCTATAACTTTGAAGAGATGCGTTTTAATTACTTTGACCATGCTTGCCCAACATCCACCGAAATGTGGTGATGCTGGTGGAATAAACTTCAAGTCAATATGATCTATGGAAAGTTCTTCCTGAAAACGAGTACGATAACCCGCGACGTGATTGAAACAAGTAGCGGGAACAAGTTCAATCAATTTACTAACGCGGTTGGCGACAAAAGTCTGCCAGCGGTGAGGAGAAGAATAAATCCTAGCGAGCACACACACTAGCCTTGGAGTCGGAAAATGCGTATATTTATTAATAGAGTGGTGGGGCAAAACTGTGTCTTGAACCTTGCGGACCAACTGAGACAGCAGAAGGGCCGCGCACAACTCCAGTCTCGCAACCGAAATGGTTTTAACAGGCGAGACCTTAGACTTGGCACAAACTAACTGCACCGAGTAGTTAGAACCAATGCGGACTTGCAGATATACGACTCCGCCGTAAGCACGCTCGCTGGCGTCAGCGAAACCTGTTAAGTTGATGGTACATTCATCTACCAACCTAAGATGACGCGGAATATTAATTTGATCGAGCGCGGCAAGCTCAATACAAAACTGGCCCCAAGCGGCGACAATATGGTCAGGGGGTGTTTCATCCCACTCACACTTTGATGGCCAAAGCTCTTTGATCAAGAGCTTGGCGTACAAAATTGTGAGAGCCACAAACCCATTATGTCCCATAGTCGAGCCACTGTGGACAGCATAGTGCGCTTGGCGCACTTATCATCTGGCGGTGAGACGTCAAACCGAAAACTATCGCAGGATTTGTCCCAGCGTAAACCGAGAACCTTATGCGGTACAGACTTCTCAAACTCAATGTCTGGAGAAGCTTTATGAGAATCTGGTATGCGTGCGAGAACCTCCTTAGAGTTGCTTGTCCATTTGACAAGATCAAACTGGCCTCGCTTGAAAAGCTGAATAAGCTCTTCACAAAGCGAAATTGCTAGCGGAGCGGGTATGACATTACAGGCAATGTCATCCATATACAAAGCGGAAGTGTAGTATAGTATAGTGTAGCGTAGCGTAGCTTAGCATAGCATAGCGTAGCATAGCATAGCGTAGCATAGCATAGCGTAGCATAGCATAGCTAATTAGTGCTTTATCTTACACACAGTTTTAGCACCCACCTTGATCTCTTGAAGAGCAGAACAACAACAAGACGTAATACAATGAGCAGTATGTAACGTAGGTACGGTACCCATAATCACATACCCAAATACCGTCTCAATAGCGGGCGGTAAATCATATCGCTCACTACGTACTATGTTAGTTAGTAGCAAGTGCGGAAATATTGAAGCTCCGATCAAAAGATCAATGCCTGCCGGATTCGCAAACTCCGTGTCGGCTAGCGGCAATGACTCGAGATGAGTGAGTGATGCTACGTCTACATTAGCGTTCGGCAATGCGTCCGTGATACGCTCCACGATAAGCGAAGAAATGTTAAAATTAATATTCCTATCAAAACGCGAATGTATTTTAATATCTACGGAACCCCTGCAATGCTTTTCTGATCCGCCTATCCCTTTGACGGTTGAGTTCGTATTTTTAAAGTTATTCCATAATCTGAGGCGTTTGAATAATTCTAACGTTATTAAATTGGTCTGAGATGTGCTATCTAGCAGACAACGTACCATGTGCGGCGACCCATTGACATCATATATGATAACTTGCGCTGTCGCTAACAGAACAGTCTTAGACGCCATACATGGCGGCCTAGCACTGCTCTGATCACTACAAGCGCGCGAAGGCCGTCCGCGCGTGCGTGCCGCCCGCGCAATGGATGTCGTACACAACGATATCTCATTGCGAGGCGTGGAAGGCGCAGCTACCGTGTTCTGCACTTGCGTGAGTGTGTCAAGGTTAGCGCCTTGACTTGACAACCGGTTATTTTTATCGAAATGTAACAGTGTATGATGTTTTTGATTACATGATCGACACTTTGTCTTACTAGAACAATTACTTGTTTTATGTTTTATGCTTAAGCAGTTAATGCAAGCTTTGTTATCTTTTACGCATTTAAAACGAGCAATTGGATTTAAATCATTAAAGGTAGGACACTTATAGTAATGGTCGTGCACTATATTACTGCACAGACACTTCTGTGAATTATTACTATTAGATTCCGAACATGTTACGTAAGATTGTGGATTAGGGACCGAGTTATTACTACTATTTCGCGATTTATTCAACCTTTGTTTGTTGTTGTTAGTGTTAGACGGGCCAGGTGAACCCGACTGCGTATTATGAAATATTCGACACTGATCTTTGATGAACGCAATAAAACTATCTAGTGTAGGTATTTTATTATTGCGTTCCGTCATCTCGAATGCGCGAATTGTATCAGTGTCAAACTTTTTTAAAGCGAGTTGAAGCAACAGAAAGTCGGAAAGATCTTCTAATTTTAAATTCCTAAGAGAATTAACCGCGGTTACGAAGTTATCAATAAACAGCTGGAAATTCGAGACAGACGCGTTGCCGGACAGTTTGAGATTTAAAGCTTGGTCAAAGTAAGTAGACGCTAGGACGCGCGTGTCCTGATATCTGTCAAGTAGTGACTGGGTGTGACACCTGCAAATACGGACTGGGCCTTCGGTGACAGTTTACCTATTAAATAGTACAACCTGTCAGCATCTGTCAGAGAACCATTATCGTGCACTGTAGACTTAAAACTCGCATAGAATAACGGCCAATTTCGTATATCTCCGTCGAACGAGATAATCTCGATTGGCGGTAATCTCGGTTTGCGAGCAACGGGCTCTGCCGAACATTTACCCTCCAATTGCGATTGTATACGCTTAATAATACAATAAAGATCTTCGAATGAGGTATACGCCTGATAGTTCGGTTTTTCGTCAGGATTGATAGAAAATAATCTTGCGTTATAATCGTCTAACAACTTATGAAAATCTGTTCGAATCCTATCTACTGTTATACAATAACTGAGAAATGCTTCGCTATTACTGTCAGACATAGATGCGGTTTTTGAGCATTCATAGATGTTTTGAATGCGCTCAAATAAAATATTGCGTTTTGCTTCTAAGATTGTCATCTCTTTGTCTTCCGACACGCGTGACTTCTTTTGTTGTGACATGCTTACGTAAGTATAAGCTAATGAGAACGAAACAAAATAAGAATATCTAATGTATCTATTATTTTACCTAAGTAGGCTAAGTAGGCAACACCTTAGAGCCGAGGAATTAAAGTTGATTGAAATATGAGAGTTATAAGACAACTATGATAGTTGCAGAAATAATAATTTAATAAGTAGGTAGCTACATAAAAGTTTACCTACTAATGCGGGCGGAAATAACCATGTGACGGTTATGTGAATATATTAGGAGTATAGCTAGGTGCTATAACTGCCTAGGTATAGCGGTATAACGTATAAAACGTAAATGAATCCGACTCGTATGGATCAAAAAAATGGTTCGGCTTTACACCGAAACCGTAGGGTTCTAGGCGACTTGGAGAAGGAAATGGACTGTATAGAGAGGATAGCGGTTCTTCGCCGCCTAGGAGATGGATACGCTAAGGGGTGATTGAGTGGGTATAGGATATTTCAAGGATGGAGGGCACCTACCTTATACAACCTTCTTCGTTTCCGTAGGGCAGTCTCCTGGTGGGTTCGTGATGCAGCTGCTTGTTTTCACTTCAATTCACCATTCGCGAGCGGGTTTTCCTTGGTGGAAGCGGTAATAAATCACATACAACGGTGCGGCGCGGTACGGTATCGCGGACACGTTCTCAGCGAGCGGAATGTTCTCGACTGTCACTCGCGTCCACGATCGCGGCGACGAATCAGGCGAAGGCAGTGCCCCTTCTTCGGGAATGGGAGACAGGGACGGAAATATGATATCGCTCGCACTAGAACGTGGAACGATTGATGTTGATGCGATTAGTTATGGATAGGAAGGTAGATGGCGCTACAGTAGATTTAAGTTAAATACTCCAAGCGAAAGATACAGTTAGTTTTTTAAAAAATACACCTGTCCCTTCAATTTATAAATGGTACAGCATATTTATTATTTTTCATGTACTTATTGTTCATAATTATTACGAATATATTTTTTTAATGTATTAGTTATGCTAATAAACTATTTTACATGAAAAAGAACCTAAAAGGCCAAATGATTCTAAAATTTCAATGTATTTGTTATCCTGTCAACTTATGCATTACACCCAAATGACACCCAACAAAGTAACCATTTCGCATGACAGGGGGCCATTTTTAATTAGGTCGGGTCACAGATAAGACAATACCAGTAGTCGGGTTATCCCGATCGGTTGTCGTGTATACTTGCTCCTTGGGTTGTCGTGCCAACTTATTAAGTTTGAAAATCATTGGTTTCTTTCAAAGAGATTGGATATATAATACATAGAGGTAGCCCTAGTACTGAAAAATTGAACACAGTCAACTGACGTGTAAGATACAATTTAGACAATTTAATGCCATCAAATTATATAACTTTAGTGATTCATCTTTTATGACAGTTCTATCATGATTTTGAATTTAGCCGTATAATATTTATATCGACTTTTCAAGTGTTGTAAGAAATCTTATCGATATGTCTATCCACCGTATATTTTTATCTCGTTATTTTTTAGATTCTTTGTGCACGTGATAAAGATTTATAAAATAAGTGGATTGCTGCAGTATGTCGTGGAGAAAATTGGGTGCCTAGAAAGCACCATAGAATTTGTTCCAAGCATTTTACTGCGGAATGTTTTTATAGTTATGACAGATGGCGCAGACTAAATGAAAATTCTGTGCCAACATTACTCCTCCATTATAAACGTATCAGTGTGATTGTTTAAATAATTACTTGCTTTTACTTTTATTAGGGTAGCAGCGCCAAACAGGAGTCGGATCTTGGGCTCCATTCGATGTCTCGACCAAAGGAATAATTTAATTTTAATATTTTCTACAATTTTATTATCAGTGCATAGGGTTCCCACCAAGAACGTAGGGTCCCAAGCCAACCTCATCTGCAAGTGGTGTACCTGCTTATCAACGGATGAGGCTCTGGCAAACAAAACATTAGGCTCGCCACCTATTACGTGGGATCAAAAGTCTGGCAAAAAGTGGGCGTTTAATATGCCTCTGTCTAGCCCTTCGGGGAAACAGGCGTGAGCCTATGTATGTATGTTATAAACAATATTCAGCCTGCAGTTACACTGTTGCCACGAAAAGCCACGACACGCTAAGCGACAAGCGATTTCGATGTTTATTTGTGCAGTTTAGTTCTGCACTGAGATGACAGCGCCGGCGGCAGAATAGAGAGCGGCATGAACATTGAAATCGCTTGTCGCTCAGCGTGTCGCGGCCGTTCGTGGCCAGGCTGTTAGACGACATCCACTCATTTCATAGTTTTACTATATCCTTACTAATACCTATTATAAATGTAAGTGAATTTATTTATTTGTTAAGCTTTCACATTTTGACTACTCAATCGATCATAAAAAGTTCAATGCACGTTGCTGGGAGTAATGGGAGTACAGAAAAAGGTGTAGGAGGTACTTTTTATCAATCGGCTTTGGCCTATAAATCAAGCTTCAGGTATCATCAGTAATTCTAGCAATCACTCGGTGGCAAACACAAAGGGTATGCTTATTTATTTTAATATACTGCTTTGCATTAAAACGTGGCTTTTTTCTTTCTTTAGTGTACGCGTGCGCCTTCCGTAAATAAGACATCTTCTGTTTCTCCGACAACCAGCACTAAAGCGCCTACGTTAGTTACAATTTCTCCGCCAGTAGGTACAGAAGCGATGAAAATCGTGTGCGCTAAACACTTACGTACTATAGAAAAACTACAAAAAGAAGTTTTTCACGTTGAGCAGCTTGTTAAAAGACGTTTGTTAAAAATTAATTACCTATTTAAGACAACGTTCTAAACGTCTGATGAAAAAGAACATTGCTATGAATTCACGTATATGTCGGCGATACGCCAGGGTTATCGTGTCCAGTCCAGACTCCATTATAATAAAAAGACTCACGTAATATTACTTAGTTTATTTTCAGACGATTTCTAGCACAGAATTGAATTAAAATGTGACCTACAATCCTTTTTATAAACTAACCGTCATTACACTTAATGTTAACAACTGCCACTTCCTTTTCAACATATAATTGAAATTACTGTACAATTAATTATCAAAAATCAACATTAATATTGTTATGAATATTGCACAACACCATATGATTTATTTTATACGAATAACAAATCTATTGTAATAATCAAACGCTGCTTTACAACATTCGCAACAGATGGCGCTATCAACAGGATGTAAATATAAGCGCAGGTTATTTATTACCGTTAACATAAAAGTATCAGAATAATGTTATTTAATACTAATTGATTTTACTTTGTTGAAAGTTTCTGGAGTTATCTTAATTATTAAGCGATAAATTAAATACCTAATATTTATAAAACAGTGAAGCAGTCAATACAGTGTCTAATATTCTAAAGTAGTGAAGTTCTCAGTTCTGTGTTCACAAATAGTTATTTAAATATCAATCTTAAATATTATTAACATTTTCGTAACAATATAATCATTATATATTAATTTTTGCCCATATATACTTGATAGTTTGCAAAACGAAAATATCGTGAAGAAGGATTTGATAATTTTAGATCACGTGAAAAATAACAGTGTTATTAAAAAATACCTTTCACGCGCGGCTGGTGACAAAACACGTGAGATTAGCTTGAAGTTAAAAAAGATGCTGTGACGCTTCATTATTATGTGCTACTGAGTACCCATTTGAAACAAAAAAATATAGATTCCGTTTAAAAATGCAAGTTTGTGTAATAATTATATAAATACTATCCATTAAAACTAGCGTTCTGTAACTCGCCGTGTGGTTGACGGCATAGAATACAAGTGTCACCACCCCCTATCGTCCCGTGAGTGTCGTAAGAGGCGACTAAGGGATAATACGATGCAAATACCATCTTTGCGTATAGACGGAAAACTCGACATCAAACCCTATACGACTGCCTCGTTGGTCCCGCGGCATAAATGTGCGCGTGGGATCGGGAGGTCCCGGGTTCGATTCCTGGGTCGGGCAGTGTTATTGGGTTTTTCTGTCACGAAAATCTCAGTAGCAGCACGGAGTCTGGAAATGTGCCCGGTACGGCAATAGGCTCGCCCCTTATTACGTGGGACTAAGGTATATCTGGCGAAAAGTGGGTGTAGAAATACACCTCTGCCTACCCCTTCGGGGATAAAAGGCGTGACGTTATGTATGTATGTATGTAACTAGCGTTCTGACTGCTGTGGACACAAACTTACGGAATGTATAACATGTACATACTTACTTTTACAAGTCTGTTTGATTTTGAACCTACATTATTGAAACTTTGATCGATATCGATAGGGGATTTGCTCAATCACTAAAAAAATAAAAAGTTACGAAATTTGTGTTCAAATTGTCTTTAGCCCTAACTGACAAACATAGTGCCATCTTCTTCTGGCAACTCTAATTTGTCATATGAGTGAAGAGTGTAGCTATATTCAATTTGTTCATAAAAATATCGTTCATTCCATGCTTTAGTTATTCTTCCATGGTTTCTTTGTTTACCTTTTATTTTTTCGTATCTTGAACAGACTATAGTGCGGAAAGCTCATTACCTAAAAGAAAGTCAACAATAAAACCGAATTCACCAAATTGCGAGAGTTGTGGACGTTTAAAGGCCATGTTTCACTTACCTATTGATGGAGTGTGTCCGATTTTGGTCTGCCAGAGAACATCTTTTATTATGAGAATCTAATAAATACCTACGTGAAGCAAAAATTATATTATTTCATTTATCGGTTTTATATAATTATGTATCGGTTTCATGTGAGTGGAGAGACCGACAGACTGCTACCACAGTCAATTAATCCACTCAGGTTCGAATCCACGGACAGTTCCGTCTGTCCCTCGCAGTCGGGTGCGGTCGCGGGAGGAGAGGCGTGTCGGTGTTGCGTTGCCGCGCGCCCTATCTCCCGCGACCAAATGGGGGCGCACCATTCGATGCGTCGCGGTGGGGCCGCAGAGCAAGAGGAGATGCGGTGTTGCGTTGCCGTCCTCCCTATCCTCTGCGGCCGCTGGGTGTATTGGCGGCGGAAGGGGGTTTTGTTCGGGGCCCGCCTAACCATCTGGCGGTCCAATGCCCGTCGGAGGGTGGCGACGAATGCTTTGGCGATGCCCTACCCTCCGACACACGGGTACATGAGAAAGTCGAGGTGGTTTTTAGTGGAAACACCACATACTCCGGCTCTCATTTCCCCGAAGAGTCGGAGATCCGAAGGGATTTTCCACCTCGTAAAACAAAAAAAAAAAAAAAACAAAAAAAAAAATTCGAATCCACGGCACGCACCTATGACTTTTTCGGCTTGCTAATCGGTGAAGGAAAACATCGTGAGGAAACCTGCATGTCTGAGAGTTCTCCATAATGTTCTCGAAAGAAATGTGACGTCTGCCAACCCGCACTTGGCCAGCGTGGTGGACTATGGCCTTACCCTTCTCATAGAGAGAAGTGGCTCGTGCCCCACTGCCAGGAGAGAAGAGGCCCGTGCCCAGCAGTGGGACAGTATAAAGGGCTGATGACGATGATGTATGAATATGAAATCGCTGGTATTGGTAGTAAGGTAAGTTTTCCGTGTTTGTTATTTTTGGTGTGTCTTTGACTGACACAGTAAAGAATTGTGTGATAAGAGAGTGTTGTTGGGATAAAAGATGTAGTGTACAAGCATCGAGAAAAGTGACAAGTATGCTAAGGTGGTTTGGGCACGTGGAGAGGATGGATGACGAAAGACTGACCAAGCAGATATATAAGGCAAGTGTGGAAGAGACGGGACGAAGGGGAAGACCTAGGCGGTCGTTTTCTAACCAGGGGGGCGATTCAGAATCGTTCGATATCTCATTTGACATTCGATTCCGTTAATTGTCAAACGGGCTACCTCATTTTTCGTCAAACCTATCGCATTTCCTATCAATTTTATGCATTCAGTATGAAGTAAATTAATAAATAAACCGAATTCAATGAATATTTGTTCATAATATCTCTGATAGGCGGCTGAAAGACGAGGACAATAATTTGACATATCGTACGATTACTTGTCGTGACATTCTGAATCGCCCTGCAGATTGGAGAAATCATAAAAACAGGACAGGTTAGAAGTACCCTGAACAGAAGAGCATGCATGAGGAATCTGATGGGAGTGAATGAAGCAAGAGAGATATGTCAGGATCGTTGCAAATGGCGTTGTGTAGTCTCTACTTACCCTTCCGGACATTATAAGTGTGGGAGGTTTCTTTTTAAATTAAAAATAAAACAAAAAACTATGCAGGTGAAGAGTGCTCCCGGCGCTCGCGCACATTGCCAGAGTCAGGCCGGCTTTTGGCCCACAATGCCATCGCGAGGCCTATGTCCAACAGTGGACCACATAACGCTGTTGATAATAACAATAAAACAACTCAATTTATAAGTTCTTAATATAATTTATTGCAGACACAAACTGTTCAGTCCAGTGACCCCGCCGAACTGAATTTGGTGTACCACCCACATGTTAAAATTAAAAAAAGAAATTACCTAACTTATGTACAGCACAAGTAAACTAACAACTTAACCGAATCAAATAAATAACCAATTTCTTCTAATAACTGAGTAAAGAGCAAGATTAGAGCTATTTACGGCGGACTGCGCCCCGTCACACATGTACCATGTTCATAGGTACAGGGAAAATAAAAAGAATTAAGTAGATACAGCATTTTTTTACAGACATATTCAATGCCCTCTCTAGACAGTAGCAGGCGGCAAATTACTTTCCCATAATCATTCTTAATATATATTTTTTTTATAGACTCACGCCTGAATCCCCGAAGGGGTAGGCAGAGGTGTAATATTACACCCACATTTCGCCATGATTTTTTTTTTTAGTTCCCACGTAATAGGGGCGATCTTATTGCCGTACTGGGCATATTACCAGACTCCGTGCTGCTACTGAGAATTTCCTAACGGAATAACCCAATAACACTTTGCCCGACTCGGGAATCGAACCCGGGACCTCCTAATCCCACGAGCACACTTATGCCGCGAGACCAACGAGGCAGTCCGTTTTTTTACAGAAATATTCAATGTCCTGTAGCGGCTGCTGACGCTACAAATTATATACAAGGCACGATATTGTGTAAGTGCGGCGCAGCAGTCGTCTTCCCGCTCCCATACAGTTAGGTCGTAGTTTTGTAGTATATTTATATTGTAACCTGGTACCGGTAAAAGTATATATTTCTTCTTTTGGCATCTTTCTTTTATCTCCACACAAACAACATTATCACATACCCCTACAGTCCTCTCTAGACAGTATAGCAAGCGACAAATTGTTAAGTATTTTTTCAATTTAAACTATGATAGATATATGAGCTCCTGCTTACGTACCGCCGTACGCAAAAGACATTTAAAAATTATTACCCCAAGACAAAACCATAGCCTCCCATGAAGTACTAACTTATTTATTTGCAATCTTCTTGTATTATTCACTATAGCCCTTACCGAGAGCATGTTAACAACTTGTGTAATTAATTCAGTACGCTAGTATCTACTTAGCTCTTCTGATTTTGTTTCAAATTATAACTGTTACTGTTAAAATGTTGCGGTTTACATCAAACATGTGTGACTCGGCTCCTTCGAGCTGACAACTTGATACGATTTCTAATATAACACATCTCGGAAATATTAACTATAAAGTTAGTAAGACAATTTAATTAATAAGTAAGGCAATAATGCTAGTATCACTTGAGTACCATCAAGGAGTTCGCTATAAAACCTCTATTGTACTACATGATAAATATTTTAAAATATGGCAACACCGTCTCAAGCTGTCAACTCGCACTTCAATCGATACACAAACAAAAAGAACATCAATTTGTTTTACATTGTGTTTATAAAATACGAGATCATTGTTTTATGTGTAAAATATATAATATAATCGTTTTACAGGTCGAAACTTAGCGCGCGTTATAAGAGCACCGTTCACTTGACAATGTATGTACTATAGCTAATTACAAGCAAAATTAACTCTTATCGACTATGTCATTAAAGCTTAGAATTCATTGTAGTTTGGAAGATACTTGTAACATTTCGTTTTCCCTGCAGAGTTTAGTCTTATGTTTTCATGTTATAGACTTTCACACATGTAGAATATTTGTATACTCGGAGTAATTGTCGACTGACGATTCACAATATACCACTCTTGGTATTTATAATGTATTTTCAATAAAAACGTTGGTAAAGTTAATATAAATCTGAGCCGTTATGCTGAAATTTTAGAACGTTTGAGCTAACAAATTGTCACAAATTGCTACCACAATCAATTTTACACCTTCAGTATTCTAATTATGGTTGCTTTTGAGTTTGACTTTCATTTGCTGTTGTGTCTGCGTAAATAGAGGTAGAATTTATATTTGATTAAAGACCAATGGATATAACATAAGTCTTCGATTTTACGTTTGTGTGTGATCGTAGAAAATGACACCTTATGTCTGGCTGAATTGGTCTCATTTTAGAAATAACCTGTCGTCTAAAAATATTTATACCAGTCTACATTTACTCTGAGATATACATATACAATGAAGAATATTTAAAACATTACACAAAACTAGCATCTATAACCAAATAATTAAAGTAGAATATTGGTTGTACAACATGACTTAGTGTACGGTGCTCCCGCGGCCGAGTTACGCAATGAACACAACTGGTGTGATTCATGACAGTTTCTTATCAACATATAAAAATATACCTACAACCATTCGCAAACTAATTGTTAAGTAACATTGATAGGAATTTACAAATATCTACGCCTTGCGGTACACCTTCTTGAACTTTTAGGAGCACTCTCTCAAACAACTTATTTGAAGCAAAGACAGTTTATTTTGTTTACAAATCGCAATGATATTAGAAAAGTCGTATATACGTTACCTATGTAGTAATCAATCCGTAGAAACGGTACACTAACGCACACATCGATAACTCTATTTTATTGACAAGATGTGTCAGTTTCACTTTGACGCATGACGCCGGCTCGCAACGTCACACACACATATGTCAGACTTGCCAACTGGCTTATGTTTAGCGTCCTGCTTTTGGTACGCCTATAACGTATCTACTTCTTTCTACTTGTAACATCGTTGACAAATCGTGTCTCACTTAATGTTGCTACACTACATAAATCATATTTTATCACAACACATGCAAAAAGCACCCAAATCCGCAACAAAATCAATTATTAGTGAGTTCAAAAACTGTCTGATTTCATATTGCACCAAGCAGTATCAAACTTGTAGCCAAAATTTCATCGTCAAAGAATTAAAAACGAAATCAAAGAATTTGAGCGTATGGTAAGTGGTTATGGATAAAAGTGACTAAGGAACGTACGGCTTGTCTGATGGTTTGTACAGTATACGGTCTCATGCTAAGTGATTAAAACAGGCTATAGATGCTCGCAGCGTGGAATAGAGAAGAAAATGCAAGGGGGCAAAAGAGACTGAAGATGCAAGATTGCTGGCGCTATCATTAGTCACAATAGTTTGGGTACTGTTAAACTTAGCAATATTTGGCTATCTGAAATCATAAGAAATATTACGTTCGTAAGAAGTCCTATTTCACTAGAGTAGCAATTCAGAAACCCAGATGTAAATATTTAGAAATGGATAATCTCCTACTTTGGCTACTCCGATAAAAAGGCTTAACAAAAATCTGGCTTTCGTTCATCATTTAAGTGACAAAATTCTCATAATACTATAGAAACATCGCCAAAAATATTATCAAGTATGTCCTTACTCCAAATCAATAACTTTTCCCCATAAAAATATCAGAGAAATATTCCCCAAAACTTCAACAAGGTATACCAAAAAGGCTTCATATAAATTTTTATCTTTTTTCAACATGTTCAAAAACAGTGGCCGTGGTCGACAGTGTCCACGTTTAGAAAAAGAATAAATACAAAACTCGCGCCACTCAGTGGCACTGTCAACCACAACCATTGCCCATATCACATCAAATGATAAATAACAATAAGTAATAACAAATGCTTGCGATTGCACTTCAGTTTGCTATTTAAACATATACTGAACATATAAAAACACAAGAAAAATTATAAAATGGAGTCCAAATAAAAAATGGTCTACACGAACCGTATGCGAAGTTTTATAATTATAATATGTGCTTCTGAAGTTTTCTTTCATTTTCAGGGCAGTTGGAATTATTATAAAACGCGAACTAAAGAAATGGCGGCGACAAAGTGTTAATTTTATTTTTAATTTATTTATACCTTAATTTATTTAACTAGCATCATAAAACATAACATATACAAATGGTGGTGCCCATTCGTTAAATATTTTTGCATACATAATTAGTTATGTACATTTTATATGTAACTGAACTTCAACACAATTGGAGAAATTTTATTGGGTTTTTCCTTCAGTTTAAATTCACTTTCTGTACTTCGCGTTTTATGATAATCTGACTGATGTATTTACATTTGGCTTTACCTCTTTTAATGAAAATATCATTCAGTTTTCAATCAGGTAAATCTATTGACACAAAGAAAATATTTAATTATTGTAGGATGGAATCAACATCCAATTGCTTACAGCCAAATGCTGTGAGTTTTGACAGCACATATTCTTCGCTTCGTAATTCGCACAAATTATACAAAAAGACGGAATAATACGTAACAACAATACAAAAGTGTAATAATAATAAATTAAATGTAATCCAAGTATTTACAAAGTAACCTAAATAATGTAAATATTAAAATACTTTAAAGATGAGTTTTTAGTACTCCCTAGGGATGTCAATTTGACTAAAGTTTTAAAGTTATTTGTTAGTGCCGTGAAGTTAGGGCAGTGCCAACATTCGAGAGTATTTTTTTTACTCAATGTAAACACAGCCCTACTCAACGAGCATTAAAAATGGAAGCATAGAGAAATTATTTCTTTTTAAAAATAAGTAGAAAATTACAGTACAGTGTAGCGGGGTACCTATACCGAAATGCCCTTTTAATAATTTGACTAATTTATATTAATGCGCCGCTCGATAAGTGTCGCACGATGATATATCACAAATATCTAAATAGTAACATGCTAATTTTAAATATTGCTTGACACAAGTGATACTTGACATTGTTCAATCAATAGCTAAAAATCACAACCAACGACATTTGTAGGCTCTCAGTACACGAGCGAAGTATCGAAATATCGATTGCACGAGGATAGTTGGAGCAGTAGATTAAACACTGTATCTTTTATACACGTATATAACAATAACGAAGTGCGCGCGACACGTGTCGAGCGGCTCGAGTGTCGAGTCCACGGTTGGTCCTGTATTTACAACAATTGTAATAATGTAACTAGTATATACACGGCGGCACTACATGTGTGGTCACTATGTGGTCACGCCTCGGTGGCGACGGGCTCGCGCGCGTGGTGAATACGCACGTGCTTGTTATGGTTAGACTTGTTGGAGGAGGTCTTACCGCAGATGTTGCAGGCGAAGGGTCGCGCGCCGCTGTGGACCTTCATGTGCTCAGACAGGTAGTAGGACCGGTGGAACGACTTGCCGCACTCCTGCACCTTGCACACGAACTTCTTCGCCATCTCGTGTTCCCGCACGTGCCGTTGACAGTTGTACTTGCGGATGAACTGGCACCCGCAGTAGTTGCACGTGTAGGGGCGGACGGACTTGTGCGCGTTCATGTGCGCGACGAACTCGCTGTGGCGGATGAAGGCGCCGGTGCAGGCCGGGAGGGAACAGCGGTAGGGTTTCGCGGAGCGGGACATGTGCGTCCAGCGGTGCAGCTTGAGGTTCCACTTGGTGGTGAACGACTTGTTGCACACGACGCATACGTGCGGCCGCGCGCCTGAGTGCGTGAGGACGTGCGCGCGCAGGTTCGCGCGTAAGTACACCTGCTTGCATACGGGACACGGCACGTTGTCCTTACTGCCGGCGGGAGTGCTGGAAGTGCTAGTATTGGTGGCGGCACGGAAGTACTCGTTGTGCGAGCGGCGCACATGGCGTGTGAGCGAGGCAGCGTGCACGAACTTGTCGCCGCAGTAGGCACAGGCCTTAGGCCGCGGCTCGTGGGTCTCGCGGTGCCACGACAGCTTGGCGCGCGAGTGGAACACTGCACCGCACGCGCACACGTAGTCGCGCACCTTGGCGCGCTTCGACAGGTGGTGACGGTCTCTGCAACAAACACATTACACCATGTACAACCAATTCTTTTTTCAACTCAATTCTTATTCCGTGTGGTGACGGATTAAGAATACGGAATGTCACCACCCCATGTCATCCCATGGGTGTCGTAAGAGCCGATAGAGGGAACATATTATGCAGAGAACCGCACTGTAAGAGAAGGAAAACTTGATACAAACCCTATACCAACCCGTTTGGCCAGCGTGGTATAGTAGGCCAATTCCTCCTTTCAAAGGAGAGGCCTGTCCAGCAGTGGACTGTTAAAGGCTGATGAAGAAGAACCAATTCTCAAAAACGGAGATAGTTCAGATCCTTTACAACGCGTTTGAGCAGATAATAAACACTCAAATTATTCCCTACCTAGAAGATCACTCTCTCATCAGTGATCGCCAATATAAGTTCAGACCGAAACGATCAACGGGTGATCTTCTAGCCTTTGTCACCCACCTTTGGGGTGAGGCTATGGACAGGCATGGGAAGTCGTTGTCTATTAGTCTCGATATTTGCGTAGCCTTCGATAGAGTCTGTCACCCTGCGCTTCTTTCCAAGCTTTGAGCCTACGGCTTGCCACTTCAATTATGCAACAGGGTTGCCAGCTTCTTGCATGAACGCCGTATTCAAGTCCTCGGTGACGGTCGGCCATCAAAGTTTCTCCAAGTAAATGCTGGTGTACCCCAGGGATCCATCTTATCACCTATACTGTTTCTTTTGCATTTTAATGATATGCTTAGCACTGGGTGCATTCATTGATATGCAGATGACAGTACTATGCAAGGGCGATATCTCGGTCACCCCGCGGCTAAGCAAGTCGACATTGAGGCAAATAGGCGAAGACGTGTAGCTGAACTTGACCAGGTTTTGTTTTGAGGTGCTGCGGACCTGCCCGCCTAGGATACGCACCACGAGATATCACACGCGTGAATGAAGAAATATTGTCGTTATCGGTTAATATCTCGTTTTCTTTAACATGCGCGCCACGATAGACAAGCTTCACGTCGAAGAATTCGCTCTCGTTGCACGAGTAACCGATGTTGCCCTTTGAAACATAGAATGTCAATTACGGCATTTAATAATGTAACCACACCGGTTTAGTTCATTCAATTTGTGCTCAAATGGCTCAAAAGACTTGTATCCACCTCTATAGTTTATCATATTATTATGTACTATTTGACATTTGTAATTTGTATGTATTGTTTAATTCAAAAGTTGATTAGTTTTAATTCGAAACTGATGTCAATTCCTACAAAGTATTACCTAACAATTGTTACCTACTGTGTTGAATAAGAAGCTTGCGCAGCTTCGGTAATAATGATATTAACTTATCTTTAAATAGACAGGCAGGCCATCTGAATGAGGCTCGAGATCCGTGGCAAGCCTTTCTATGAGAAACAGAGCCATTGGTTTTGATATACGCCAAAGCAACTGGAATTCTCTGTCGTTCAACGTAAAAGGGTCACAGAGATCCCTAATTCGCTTTCTTTGAACTTTTCTCGCGTGGCACTCTTCATATAAGGTTATTAAATAATTATAATAAGGGACTGCCATTTTCTTTGTTGTTTTAAAGAAATATTTTTAGTTACTCGTGTAGTTCTCGTCGTATGAAAGCATGACGACTATTATTACTATTTTAGTTGTCAAAATTTGTCATAATCGAGTAATATTGGGCCGTCATGTTAGGATTCGTCGAGAGAAATGCCACAGATAAGTAAAAACGACTATTATAGCTACATTTGACATAACGAGTCGAATCGTGTGTGTAACCATGTTAGAGTCAGCGAGTTAATAGAGATAATCGTCATAAACACGAGTAAACGTGTAGAGATAATTTTCTCGCGGTGCGTATGCTGGACGGGCTGGTCTAGTTTAACGCCAAGGAAACACAGGCGTGTACATTCTCAGCAAAAATGTTTCCATTCCTTTCCCAACCATCTCTTCTGGACACTCTACTGCCGTTACAAGACAGTCTCGATATCGTTGGTATGTACATACACCATAATCTCAACCAAAGGAACTACATCGAGGGTATCATTAAAACAGCATCCCGTAAACTGGGAGTCTTGAACAGAGTTGAGGAGGTTTTTCACGCCGGAGCAGTTGTCTGCTATTCAAGACTCAGGTTCGGTCTTCCGTTGAATACTGCTCTCACTAACGGCTAAGGTACCACTCTTACACGGTAGAACAGATACCTTCTCTTACAAAACGATTCGGTACCTCTCTATGCCCAACCATTAAGATGTGGAACTCATTACCTGCCCACGCGGGGAACACGTGGGCAGGTAATAAGTCTTCCTCTGATCCCGGATCCTTTAAGCGGGGTGTGAAAAAGCTTTTCTCTAGGCTAGGCCATTAAGGTAGGGGCCATTGTGCCATTATTATTAATATTTTATTGGCATGATGACTTTTGCTTTGGGACTCTATGTGCGCTTAAGATCAGGTGGCATGGAGTCATTTTGATAGACTTCAATTAAAACAAAAAATAAAATAAGACAATACAAATCAATCATTCTCGTATTTTATATGACATTGAAATTATATTTTGAATTGACTCAGAATCGGTATTCTGCTAACCTAATGTCTTTATCGTATAACTTGAAATAAACAGTTCGTCGTTGGCACAAATTTTGACACTTGTTTCAGTTTATAATCTAGTTACTATATCATTCCAATAACAGTTATTTTAGGAGAATACCATTTGTGACGTAAGTATGTCACTGACATTAAATCGAAACTGTATTTTGAACTTTATTTAGGAGAATTGGGCCTCTGAAGTCTACCATTCTGCACATCATGCCAAGCCATACTAAGCAAAAGTAATATCTGGGAAACTAAATTTTTTTAGGCTAAAAAGTTTATAAATTATAAACCGCACGTGCAATGCTCGCGATTCCTACCTATTCGTGGGTGCATAGCACATGCATAGGACTTGGCACGATAAATCAGGCGCGGTCCGAAGGGGGGGTCACAGGGGACATGACCCCCCCCCCCACAAAATCTAAGATCAAATTGAAATATCTCAAAAATTTGCCAAACAATAAAAGGAAATTTCTAGCTTATCTAGCTATGGGGAACAGCGATAAATTTATAGTTCGCTGACATCCAGTAGTGTTTTTATGAACTACGTACGATGGCTAAAATAACTTGCAAATTACTTCTAGTTAAGAAACAAGGAACCGAACTACGTAGTTTTGGTAATCCTAGCAAAATCGATATGCGTCGTTATGATAGAGATTGTTTAACAATAGGGAACATTACGCAAAGCTCGAGGCAGATGGCAGCACAAGCAACTACAGTAAACAAACTTTCGTAGCGCGCTTTTCAAATATTGTCATCAACAAGACAACAATATATCTATACTTAGGTATTTATTTAGGCAAAACAGTTACAACAGTTGTAATTATCAATAACAATAAAAATGGTACAATGTTTCTGTTTAAGTGACTTGTTTGAGATGAGATAATGAGATCGCGCATCCAAAGTTTGAAGTCTAAACGAGTTGTCAAATTGTCACTCAAATGTCATACTTGCCAAAATTAATTGTTTACTGTAGTCGGTGATACCGCCATCTGGTGATTTAACTTGGCAGTAATCTGCCTTATATTCTATTATTGTAATTAATTGTAAAGATTCAAGATAAAGGCTGTCTACTTACCTAGTTGTGAATATAAATTATATCTCAGACTTACAATATTTTTTTTATTGCAAAGTGTAATATTCCATGCAAATTTGCATTGTAAGTCTGAGATACAATGTCACATTATAATCTTTACCCCATGTAATATGATTATAACTCAAAAAACGAATAAACTACGTAAGTTACTAACACACTAATCATGTGTAAATGTAAAGTATCCCCTCAAGTTTTTAGTTACACGGCACTAGGACTTAACAGAATTGATTAAGAATTTTTTGAATCTTTGACGCGCTCTCCTGTAAAGTTACAAAATATGAGTTACGATCTTTTTCATTGTGGTTGTCGATTTGTCGGTTTATTGTAAAGATTCAAGATAAAGGCTGTCTACTTAGTTGTGAATTGTGATTCTTGTTGTAAAGTTTTGTGATTGAGGAAAAATTGAAATATAACTTAATTGTCGAATACTTACTAGGTACAATACATATAATTTAATTTGAAAAACAGTGTTTCATTTAATGATAATTTTATAAAAATGGAAGTCATTGTAAGTAATATCGAGCCTTTCCCGCCATTTTAGCGCAACCGACAGAAACTAAATTATACAGGTTTTTTTAAATATGTTTATACAGAAATGTGCTAATAAAGTAAACTTTGATGTACATTCATGATTTTTAGACATTAACATGCATAATTAAAAAAAATTGCTTTTTTTTGCTTTTTTTTTACAACTCCCGCATTAGGACTAAATCCTGTGTCGCGGGGGACTTTACAAACACACATCTAACGAGGACAATTGACACCCAGACTCGAAACAACAATTTATGGATCACACAAAGTGTTGGTCTCGTGTGGGGATCGAACCCACAACACTCTGCGCAGTGTCAAGCGGCGAGGCGGCCGCTTAAACCACTACGCCAACCGTGCAGTCAAAACTACAAAGATAATAAGTATTTACTATAAATGGCGATCCAGATACGTATTTTTTATTAGTGTAGTGAGTGACCCCCTCCAAAATTTCAGGCTGCGACCGCGCCTGCGATAAATGCATCGATTTTGTAATCATTAGAGAAAAAAATGGAATCTTTGAGCCTCAACAATGTGCCCGGGTATGCTGTAATAAATGTTCGTAGGTAATACAATATGGGACTTTTCATTTTCGTTTTACACCGTGTCTACTACTAGTGCTAAGACTCCAGACTCCAGACTGTTAAGTGCCAGTGTATCTTAACTACGAGAGCGAGAGAGACGGAGAACGACGCCAGCGCCGCCACGGCGCCAACTACGAACTAAACTGGAGACAGTCCCCACTTGGAATCGGCACACGAAATCCTTAAGAACTGCGCTTCTATGTAAATCTGTATTCATTGCTGCAGGCATCCTCTAGTGTCAAATGAAATCAACTTACGGCATAAATATTATAACAAAAATTTAACGTAATCTCAAATGTTATTCCAATAATTTATGAACTTAATAATAAAATACACGTATTCTAAAATATTTATGTAGTAAACGTAATAATTAAAATTCACTTAGAAAATAATTGTAACTTTAATATCAAATTGTCAGTTGAGCAATAAATAATGTTGACAGCACATCTGTCAGTTTATTTCGTTTTTATTAGCGTCGCATATTAAGTAAGACGTATGAAAAACTTTGTATGCCTAAAATAAGTAATGAGGTTTTATTATATGTATTTGGAAAATCAATGCAGTACCGGTTTTAGTGAAAGCTAAAATTTTTATAAGTTGATACTAGAGGACGCTAGCAGCTTCGCCTGCAATTTGGGAATTTCCGGAAATCCCTTCTTAGTGCACCCCTAGTCCCCAAGGAACATACCTACATGCCAAATTTCAGCTTCCTGCGCCCAATAGTTTCGGCTGTAGCGTGTCTGTCAGTCAGTAAGTAACGCAAGGATTTTATATATTAAGATTATGTTCATACTCCAATAGCGAACGAGCCGAAATATGCCCGCGATCGGGTTTTTTAAAGCGCGTAATATAGCGCGCGTGTAAGCGCGTAATGTAGCGCGCGTGTAAGCGCGTAATGTAGCGCGCGTGTAAGCGCGTAATGTAGCGCGCGTGTAAGCGCGTATGCTGAAACGACCGTATACGCGCAGAAAAATACGCTTATCTGTAACCGCCCTAACCGATAAACATACTTATACATGCGAGGATTCTGAATTACAATTAACCTAAAGCTTGTATCAGCATAAGTAAGCTTAAGTGGCAGTGGACTGGTCATATCTGCAGAAGGACTGATGGCCGATGGAGCGACATGTCCTAGTGCAGACCTCGACTCGGTAAGCGTAATGTAAGGCCCCCAGCTAGGTGGACCGGTAACCTGTAAAAGGTGGCTGGGACAAACTGGATGCGAAAGGCTGAGGATCATGCACTGTGGCGTTTGGAGCGGCCTATGTCCAGCAGTGGACTGCGATAGGCTCATTAAGATTGAGAAGATACCTCTTTTTCTTTGCCTTAGTAAATGGCACAAACTATAAGGGAAAGGGCATTGGCCCCTTTTGCCTTGGTTAAATGGCATAAACTATAAGGGAAAGAGTAATGACCTCTTTGCCGTGGTAAAGGTCACAGACTATAAGGAAACGGGCAATGACCTCTTTTGCCTGGGTAAATGGCACAAGCTATAAGGGAAAGGGTAATGACCTCTTTTGCCTTGGTAAATGGCACAAACTATAAGGGAGAGTGTAATGACCTCTTTTGACTTGGTAAAGGGCATATTCTTTATGGGAAAGGGCATTGACCTCTTTTGCCTTGGTAAATGGCACAAACTATAAGGGAAAGAGTAATGACCTCTTTGCTTTGGTAAATGACACAAACTATAAGGGAGAGTGTAATGACCTCTTTTGCCTCGGTAAAGGGCACATTCTTTATGTGAAAGGGCATTGACCTCTTTTGCTTTGGTAAATGGCTCAAGCTATAAGGGAAAGGGTAAAGACCTCTTTTGCTTTGGTTAATGGCACTAACTATAAGGGAGAGGGCAAGGACCTCTTTTGCCTTGGTAAAGGGCTCATTCTTTATGGGAAAGGGCATTGACCTCTTTTGCCTTGGTAAATGGCATAAACTATAAGGGAAACGGTAATGACCTCTTTTGTCTTTATGACGTTGATCACCCCCCATTTACCTATAGCAGCCGACGTGCGTCTATATTAACAGGGGCGCGGCGTGAGCTCGTCCTCTTTCGGCCGGCGACTACAATCAATATAAGTCTTCTGTCCTAAGCAGAAGCCACGTCCAAGCCTTATACCGAACACCCTGACTGTAGGGTCTGTAGGGTTATTTCACATTGTAAATCTTCCTAAAATATAAAGCGTTAACTGTTGATTCAATCTTTTAATTCTACAATCCTTGTTTATAAAGCTTGATAGCTTAACCAAACGAAATAAATGACCTAAAGGTCACACTGGCGCCCAATTTTAAGTATAAGGCTTGCGTCATGCGTTCAAATCCTATTTTATAACTGTTTTTTACTGTGTTTTGTGTGTATTTCTATCCGAAAGATACGTATTTTACTTATTTTAAATTGAATAATCAACCACGTGTTGTCCGTGTGGTGACGGATTAAGAATACGGAATGTCACCACCCCATATCATTCCATGGGTGTCGTAAGAGCCGACAAAGGGAGCATATTATGTAGAGAACAGCACTGTAAGAGAAGGAAAACTTGATACAAACCCTATACCAACCCGTTTGGTCAGCGTGGTATAGTAGGCCAATGCCTCCTTTCAAAGGAGAGGCCTGGTCCAGCAGTGGTCTGTTAAAAGCTGATGATGATGAATCAACCACGTTAAATGGTATAAACGTTACCTGTGCTGCACCATGTTAGAGTACCGACGGAAGGTATCGTCGCACACGGTACACTTGACCGGCTGGCGGCCCGTGTGCACGTTGTGGTGCTCCATCAACTTCTGACGCGTTATGAACCGCTTCTCGCATACCTCGCACCTGGAATGTTACACAAACACATTATTGCATAATTCTCATTATTGTGCGCTCATAGTGTCAGCTGCTTGTCGGCAAAGTAGAGCAACTCAAGCACTGGTCATCACTTGGATGAGTGGCAGCGTATGGCAATTACATCAGCGCGCTACCGTGCCTCTGCAGGCACTATAAGCTGTTTATCCCGGTTCATGCCTGCAGACAAACATCGTTATGTCATCTCGGAGGCCTTAGGGTGCGGGCGTTCTGAAAACTCCGTTAACCGAATTGGCCACACACCCACACAGCAATAATAATAATTACCTAACTAAACAATACCACTGAATACAGATTTACATAGAAGCGCATTTCTTAAGGGTTTTGTGTGCCAATTCCAAGTGGCGACTGTCGCCAGTGTAGTTCGTAGTTGGCGCCGTTGGCGGCGCTGGCGTCGTTCTTCGTCTCTCTTGCTCTCGTAGTTAAGATACACCGAAGGAACGTTCATCTCTCTTGCACTCGTAGATACAGCTCTCACAGCGCCACACCACCAAGCGGCAATTTGTGCCACAGAAAGTTTGTCTACAGAGCGCCCATAAGAAAAGCGCCTCTATGTAAATATCTAAGCTCTTTGACAATACACAACTTTTTGTCTTTTTCAAAGCTACACAGATTAAAAATACTAAGTGTCACTATGACATTTAATTCCGTGGGTGTCGTAAGAGACTACTAAAGAACACACAAGACAAATCGTATTTTTGGAAAAGGCGAAAAGTATTGTAGTGCCACGGCCTGCATAGTATAAAAGGCCAAACCCTATTGACTCGCAATGCTATTCTGGCGTAATTTTTCATGCCTATATCAGTAGAACTTAATACTTCAATACCACATACCGACAGGGTCGAATTGGAACTAAAATTAACAGACAAACATACACTAAAACACAGACTTACACACTATCAGTCAAAAACAGATACTTAACATCACTCACTTATAATTCTTAATCCCTAAATGCGTCTTCATATGCAGGGCCAGATTCGCTCGTCTAAAGAAACACTTTCCACACGTCAGACACTCCAGGGGATGGATCTTAAGATGTGCGTTGAAGGCAGCGTCATTTCCCTGGTCTTCTTTACACGTGGGACATATGTAGTCTTTCCGTCGCCGCTTGGTCTCCTGCTTGATGAGACCCTCGATCTTCGGCTTGGCCTCCTCGAGGGTGTCGGTGTATACTTGGAGAATGGTCGAGGTGATTGGCTCTTTCGAGTCTATTAATTGGAGGTTGTCTGGAAAGATTTGGAAATTGGTTAATATTGTGTAAGCAGGGGGCTCAAGATTGGTTTTTGTGGAGGGCCTTGGGAAGGCCTATAACCAGCACGGCTTTTCGCCTGAGATCATGATAATGACTTGTATAAACTAGTGCAATTTTGAATGCACACTGGATTAGATAGTAAAATACATTTTTCACATGGCGCAAAAGAACGTGAGTTATACAATGTATTCAATTTAATTGGACCAGTTAAAATCATTTCTCAAAGGTGACATACGAATCACTTGCATTACCGAATGACTGCTTAAATTGGACAAGTTCTTTTTCTCCCTCTGTCTGAACAATTCAAGAGGATCTCTAGAGTTCTAGATCAGCTGTAACGGATTAGTCTACTACACAGATTGGTTAAGTAGACTGGCGATTCCTTCATCATAAATTTTTAGTACAAAAATACCAGCAATCTAAAAAAGCGTCTTACAGTACTCGCCAATCTTTATGGCCGCTCTGAATGTAGCCATCGGTACGAACTTGCGCATGGTACAGTCGGGTGGACATGTCATAACCAAGAAAATATATTTGTAATTATTGAAAGTTAAAATCTTCAGTTACGTTGTTAGATTTGCTATATTATATTGTTTAATTACATATTCAATCAAATTCGAGTAATGTAAATTCAGTTAGGTGAAGGTACTTTTAAGCCTAGACTTCTTTCCTTCTTCATAAACGTTAATACGTGATACACTATTTTCCGTGTTTGGCAACGTAAAACATTAAAACGACCGCAAGGCATGATCAATGACAATGGTAACTATATCAGTACAAATAACAACAAGAAACAACGATAGCAACGAGAAACAATAAATAAGTAACACTACGAAACTATTTTAAACGCGACGATACTGTCAGAGCTCAGCGATTATGTGAGTCGTGTACGAACGTAGCACTCACACTAACGCGCGGGAGGCGAGGACGCTAGCGGGTGGCAGACAGCGCGCACGTCCCGCTGATACCTCATTTTGTGTTCTGCGCAGCGCAATGCGGCTAGGTTCGGAGCGGCCATAAAGTTTGGCGAGTACTGTACATAGCTAATGATTTCCCTGGACTACTATGGAAATTGGACAATTTTGCTCTGCCAAGGCGAAACGCAAAAATATCCCAGGTCCTACCTTATAAATTACAGTGTGCATCATACTCACTGGATATCGCGACAGAATCATGCGACTTCTCCTCCTTCTTGATCTTTCTATCGGTAACAAGCCTGCTGTAAGTATGCGGCGCGTGTTTCAGCGCGTCAGTGGAGGCGGCGGGCGCATGAGCATGTACCAGTGACTTGTGCGCGCGCAGCTCCTTCAGAGAACTCGCCTTCATGTCGCATGTTGCACACGAGTATACGCGAGCCAGCGCCTTAGGGAACTGCAGGTCTTCCTCACTGGAACATAGAAGCAACTCATGACATCATCCATCACATATTTATTTTCTAATTGTCTTCAATTTAGTTTTTAATTATTTCATATTTGTGTGCTGTTTTATATCCCTACGTAAAGATTTAATTTACATCTTATGTATAAAGCTTTTACTTCCCATACAAATTCGATAATCCGGCATTTGCGATAATTCGTCATCGCCGAAAAATATGCCTGCCGGATTACCAAGCGCCTACTGTATTTTCCCGACTCAAACTTGATTTTATGTTTTCCTTAGATTTTGTCCCTATTATGCCTAATCATATTTCACCTGCTGAACATAGATGTGACAAGGACAGTTCAATCAGAATAGCTCTTTTTTTTTTTTGCTAAGACCTCTTAACTGAATGCTTACAACACTTACTTTTTTAAGACTACTAGCAATTTGGGTTTCAAATTACTAGTATTCCTTTTAACCCATCAAGCTTAAAGTTTGTCCGGATAACCGAATTAACGGGCGAACGGAAGAGTCATACATTGTCAACCGTATTATTTAATGACTTTCAACATCAGAATTACATAATCATGGCTTTCAACATGACAATTACTCAGTCGTATATGTCGTGGCCATTTCGTAAAAAGGGCCATTTCATGAAATTATCGAGAATGTCATTCAGTTTCATGAAATGACCAGTTAACATTGATAATATCGTTGAATTGTCATCGTTAAAAGATTTGGTCACTTTGATTTGGTCATCGGGGCAAGCTCTAAGCTGCATTTCAAGAGGGCCCACGTCAGTAGTGCAATGGGTCCAAATTCGAAGCCACGATCTCCCGTGGGTCCGAAAGCGTAACCATTGGACTACCGCCGCTTTAAAAAAAGTATTGGATTTACCTCAGAACATTACACACCCGCCAACGCCTCTAGACACCCTTCATCACTCCGTTTTATTTGTTCTGAGGAAAACACGTGACAACGGTTACACATTCAGTAATCCGCTTCAGCTTGTGTTAAGTCCACAATGTTTCACAATACAATATTTTAACATACATACATACATAGACTCACGCCTGTTTCCCGGAGGGGTAGGCAGAGACTACGGAACGCCATTTGCAACGATCCTGACATACCTCACTTGCTTCACTCACTCCCATCAAGTTTCTCATGCATGCTCTTCTGTTAAGGGTACTTCTGACTTGTCCTTTTTTCAGGATGTCTCCAATCTGGTCAGAGAACGTCCGCCTAGGTCTTCCCCTTTGTCCTGTTCCATTCACACTTGCCTTATATATCTTCTTTGTCAGTCTATCGTCATCCATGCTCTCCATGTGCCCAAACCATCTTAACATGCCTTTCTCAATGCTTGTCACTACATCTTCTTTTACCCCACACCACTCTCGTATCACGCAATTCTTTACTCTGTCGGTCAAAGACACACCACACATACTTCTCAGTGCTCTCATTTCTACAGCATTTATTTTACTTTCAAATCTCTTCTGCCATACCCAACTTTCACTACCATACATAAGGGTAGGCACTAACACGCCTCTATGTACAGCCAAACGTGACTTTTTGGACACGTTTTGACTGTTCATAAACGCTTTCAGAGCTCCATTCACACTATTACCTGCATTAACTCTCCTTTCAATATCTTCTTCATTCTTACCATCTCTTGTAAACAACGTACCTAAGTAAACAAACTCATTCACTTGTTCCACTCGCTGTCCATCGATCAAAACATTACAAGCCGTAACGCATTCCTCCTTTTCAAAAACCATAACTTTCGTTTTACTTACATTCACTTTCATTCCTTTCCTCTCTAACGCACCATGCATGATTGCTACCATCTCCTGCAACTCCTCCGGTGAAGATGCAAGTATTACCTGATCATCAGCTTTTTGGTAGCGCTAGGTTTGTTGAGAAAATTAGCAAACATTATATTTTACCCCCTAGGGATGAAATATTAAAAAATAATCTTAGTGAGTGTCGTTATAAAACGAGAACCTCCAGTCCAAATTTATTGTTTCTAGGCCTCGAATTTTTTTACACGAGTATTATCTTATGATAAACCATAATACAAGATAATATAATGAAGTCAACAGATCGCTAGTACAAAATTACGCACAATTTTGTTTTTTTTTTTTTGTTAACTATTAAAAGAGTTTACTCACAGCGTTTCCCTCTTCTCGGCGACGTCCACATCGGAGCCGTCGGAGACCCAGCTCTCGCGCGCGATCAGGTCGTACGGCTCCGTCGGCGGGACGTCCGGGTACAACTGCGCACACACACACAACACTAAAAACATCATCTTGTCGGTGACAACACACATACCCAAGGGCGTCGCCAAGAGGGGGCAAGAGGGGCAGCTACAACCCCTCCCCGCCTAGAGATTAAAAACTACCCTGCAATTCTTACTTTTTTCTTTTTCCATATCAACTGCAACGATGGCCTAGTGGGGCACCCCTTAGGCTATCGGCTGGTGACCTTGCCCTCCCCTAGGTAAACAGCTTGCGACGCCCTTGCACATACCAACATTGGCGAATCTTTTCAATGCGGGCCTGGGTCTTCATAAAATATTGTTGTGGACTTTCTTAGGTGTCCAGCCTAGAATTTCGAATCGGTAACCAAAATACTGGGATGGCCACGTTCCACCCGGTCTCCGCGCTGTATACGCATACCGACAAAATAAATTGGAGTAACATACATAAATATGTGTGCATAGGGTGCATAGGGTTCCCACCAAGAACATAGGGGCCAAAGCCAACCTCACCTGCAAGTGGTGCACCTGCCGATCAACGGACGAGGCTCTGGCAAACAAAATATCCCGATAAGCGGCAATAGGCTCGCCACCTATTACGCGGGATCAAAACACTGGCGAAAAGTGGGCGTTTAATATGCATGTACATAAATATATTCAAGTGATTTAGAAGGTGTACCAGTTGCAGCTTATATTTTTTGTGTATTATACAAAACTCGGTTAAAGAGTGGCCGTGAGTTTTATTATGATTCTATTCTTTCTCACGGCTCCATGCCCTTGGATTGCAAATATGGCATTTTATATAAATTTAAAATTTGACGTAAATATAAGTGTTAAATTGTGACCTTAATCAATAAACGATTTTGATTTTAAAAAGCAGCGGCCGGGAATTGACCAGAGGCTATTTAGCTAGTTAAACCCAGGTGGCTTCAGACACGGTTTTACCATAGTGGAGAGGGTCCCTAACCAGACCAGCAGTACCCAAACAAGGGTTCATGAATTAGGGCGTTTATGAAGAATTGTACTTCAAAACTGATTGAATTTAATATTTGGATCAAATTCCTCTAGCTGATTTTACAATAAGTCCCTGATGATGAATTTTTGGGCTCCAAGGTAACGAGAATGCCGGAACGGTTTTACATTTAGTTATCTTTCCCAACAACTTACCTTATTAGTGAGAGAAGTTTTTACATCTGATACCCTACTTTAATATAGAAATTGTCTGCAGGTGCTAAACCTGGAATGATTATACTTTTGATTTAGTTATTTTAAACATATTTCCGCGACATTATCCTACAAATTAGCCTGTTAGCATTGACTGGTAATTATCCTAAATATACAGTATTTATCAGCCAGTTTCTGTCCAATGGCAAACCTACTAACAGGTAATTTTAGTTAAAATGTTAGCTTTAACTTCTATTTGTATCAAACGCACAGCAGACTTGTGTTCAAACGAAGGAACAAATACAGTTTTTAACCTACCCTTTAGAATCATACAATGAATAAGAACAATTATATTGAATTCATGACAAAACATCAGAATGAACAAGAAATATTTTATGTTCAATGAATTTAAATATGTGCAACACTGTTGGCATATATAAATAAGAAATATGCTATAGCTTTTCGAAAGTGCACATAGTCATATAAAACTTGCCAGGAACAGAATATAGGAAATATTTTACATGATCTGTAAAAAGTGATATAATTCTTACCCCGCCCCAGGGTGACTCCATGTCTCCGTTGCTCTCCTGTCCGCTCAGCTCGCCCCGCGGAGGCATGCGCTCGTCCGCGCAGATGTTCAGCGGCGCCTCTCCTTCACTCCGACCTTCGCTCAGCACGTCTGCCTTGCTATCTCGCTCGCACCCATCCCCATCGCCATCCCCCTGTCTCTCTCTACCGATCTCCGAATAATCTATTCCGCTACTCTCGGCTATTTTATAGCTCTCGTGTATAAAGTTAGGTAGAACAAACTCGTTCTCATTCTCCTTCTGAGATGGCTCACCCCAAATATTATACATACCATCCTTGGGAGCGTCCTTGTACCCGGAGGCCTCGCGCGCCGCGTCGAACGACTCCACGCGGTCGGCAGTGAAGTAGTCCGCGTAGATATTGTCGCCAAAATAATTCTCGTTCATCATACTAACGAACTGTTTGTTCTTCGACGCAGTCTCAAGGTCGAGGAGCTCCCTGTCGGTGGAGTCGTCGTCGAAATCCCCCGACATATTCGCGTACGATACTACATTGATAGGACGCAGCGTCTCCAACGGCGCTAGCTCGCGGTCCGACGTCGCCGTGTGATTGCTGAAAGCACCCTCATTGCTAGAGTTGATTTCCTCCTTCACTCGCACCATATCTGTGTTAGCATTGAACTCATTCTGCTGGTTCATGCTGGAGGGCGCTACAGGCTCTATGTCCATGGACTGCTCCTCTGTGTCAGCATCAAACTCATTGTTGTCATCGTTATCCTCATTCTCTTTGATCTCCTCCACAGATATAGTTCGTAATTCACTAGACTTTTCCTTGGGACTTTTATCAATCTGATGTAATTTATTCATTGTAAAATTTTCTGGTGCTTTGCCACTAGATGAGGATGCTATAGGTTCCGACTTTTTACTTGTACTACTTATGGAAAACCCCTTAGCATTTTTAATCTGCAAAACTTTAGCATGTTTCTTGACATAAATATTGTTCAGTCTTAACGTGTTGTGCCTGAATGGCTTCTGTGGGAGCTGTATCTTCTTCTCTGGCTCTTCTACATTACTATGGCTAACTTGACTACTCGCAGGTTTAGGGGATATTGAGGTATGATCGGTTGAATTATCACCATTCTCTGATAACTCGCTACAAGGTGATATTGAGGGCTTCTCGTTACAGATTAAATCTGGGACAGGACAACTGTCTGAGAACTCAGTATCTATTTTACTATCAACAATATTTTTATTTGATTCTTTTAAGGAAGATTTGTTTTTTATCACAGCAAATGAGGATGCTACACTATCAGCACTGGAGTCAGACTGCTGTATGCACTCACTAGACAATATTGGAGCATTGTCATTATCATTGTCATCTAGATCGGGCAAAATCTTTTCTGGTGATGGCACCCGTTCAACAGGATACTCTGAATCATTAGGCCCTGTGAGATCCATAACAGTATTCACCATATTTTTGTGATGCTGTACTGGAACTTCAACCTTTATATTGCTAAGGATTTTCAAGCCTTTTGTAGGCCCCTGGCTTTCATTTTTTGATTCATTTTCATTCTTTTTTTTCTTCTCAGGTTTATCAACAGGACTATTCATGTTTGTCTGTGGGGCGGAGGAGCTAGAAGCTTCACACATGTTTTCAGACCTTGGAGGTACAATTGGACCAACCTCTATAATGAGAGTCTTTGGATCACTTGCATTCGTCGCTTTTTCTGCATGTATATTACTTGACGGTACAGATGATGTTTCATTGTAGACACTTGTAGGACATTTAGGCATCATTTGCTGCGGTGTTGTGTACATGCAAGAGGTATTACCAAACTGATCTACAACCATCACATTTTGGTACAAGGAGCTTGTTTGAGCTAGATTTGTGACATTATCATGAGTACCCATGATGGTAGGCATGCTCGTAATAAAAGGCTTACCATCTATATTATTTACCATTTCTCTGTATATGATTTGGGAATTCTGGGTAACCACTGTGGTGCCAGGTGTAAAAGCACTAGTAGTCATTGGGTTCAATTGGTTGCTGGGCAGAGGGGGTGCACCAGCTTTAGGGTCAATTTGAATCTGTAGATTTGGCATACTACCTGTCATTATCATATTATTTTGGACATTTTTCTGAACAAATGTAGATGCACTTGGCATCATAACATGCATTGGCTTGGATCCTGGACTAATGTATTGCACACCACCCATATTTTTAAGCAGTATATTATTTGGTTTCGGTAAAATTTTAGTTAGGTCATTTCCTCTTTTGGGCATGGCTGGTAGTAGCTTGACAGCGGATGGCACAGCTGGCATCATGTTGTTGCAAGCATACATGTTGTTTGGATTACTCATGGAATTGTATTCAGCACTCCGAGAGTATTTGACCTCTCTATCTTCTGGCTGATCATAGTAAATGTACTGTGAATCAAAGTCAGATATTGGTGGGGACTGGTAGGTTTGTTGTATTTTATCTGCTTTCATCACAAATGGTGCCCCTGAAAGTTGTGCCGCACCACTAGTACCACTATTATGTTCAAAATTTATGTCAACCATCCTAATATCTGGTGTTCCATTTCTAGATGCACTTGACATAGGATTAGCCTTGGGAGTTCTACTTGGTGTTCTCCTCCAATACCTATCTTCACTTCTATGGGAGCCATTCCACCTGCTCTCGTCTGTGGCAGGCGTCCTTGACCTGCTTCTGTATGACCGTTCTGAATGTAAAGGTGTGGAAGTCCTGCTTCCATAACTGGGAGCCTTGGGTGCTGTCAGACTACACAATGCTTTAATTACTTGATCTTTAGGGTGTGTGTCTAAATGTGACTCCAGGGTCATGCCATTGTGCAGAAACAGCGTGCACACGGGACACTGCACGAGCTGATCCATGTTGACGTCACTCGGCTGGTGAGACAGTGACAAAGGCAGCGGCGGCACTACTCCGCACCGCCTCGCAGCGATTATGTCAATATAATTCGGTCACAGCACGCGCACTCGGTCCGTACACTCTGTCCGTACAATGTCCGTGACGCGCATATCTACTATTCACAACTTAGGCTCTCGCTCGACCCACAACAATACATATCTTCGTTGCACGTCGTCTTCTTATCGATCTGTCAGACAAAATACTCTGTATAAATATACCACATAATGTCCACAACATCACATTCTACAAACTTGTTCAACGTGCAAACAGAGGACAAAAGAAAACAAAACCCCGAGATAAAGGCCATTGGACATAAAAAAGTCGAGCATTATGTACAATAAAGAATGAAACGGATAAGAATTTGTGCACCAATACTTCAGTAAGGCGACTCACCTATTGTATTATTTGTCATGTATAATCCATGTCATCGATAACTCTAAATAGATCCTTATATTTACGACTAAGCTAAATCTAAAAATATTTCCAAATAGTCAGACATATTGCAGACGTCTTGTTCACGTTCACACACAAAACTTTTTAATTCCGATACACGAAATTAAACATCGATATGCGCTCGTGGCGATGTGCTATAATCGGATTTCTATAGCTTTTTCACGAACCCAGAGACCATCGCTGAACAAGTATGCGTGAAACGAAACACGAGTCATAGTGAATGTAGTGAAACCATAAAGGGAAAAGGATAGTGTTCATTATAATTTTAATTTACGACTAGATTGATAATAATTTTATTTATTGTGATTTTATTTGCGTATTTAAAATTGATAACATTCACATTTTTCTATCACTTAATTCGTATTACTTCACCAGTAACAATTACGATAAAATATGTAAATATTAAACAATAATTACGAACGCGAAAAATAGGTCAATGACATTAGTAGTGCTGCAACATACAAAAACATAATCGCATAAAATTATGTATGATCATAGGTATCTTGAATGATAATTAATAATAAATGCACACAAGATGTTTTTCAAAACGTTGAACACATACTAAATACTTAATATAAAATCTATTATGGGGGTTTACGTTCCACATAGAGTTTTCCTCATATTATTTTATATTTTAGGTTTCGGAGTATCGTTGGCTATCTGAGCATTTTACAAACAAATCATTGATTATCGCATAAAATCAATAACCTGTTGAATAAGAACTAAGAAAAGGAACTAAATAAGATCGAATATAGCGAATTAATTCAAGATATAGAGTTCATGTAGTACATAAATCGTTTCAAGGTTGATAAGTTACTTAACATCGTTTATCGATTACGAAGAAATATTTATTAATTGATGGATTAAAATATTTTTTTTCTTTTTGACTTCATGTTGCTACTTATTTATCAGTTTAGTTCTCACTTGATTTCCTTGCTGTATAGCAAGGAGACCAGATAAGTATCATAATTTATATAAAAGTATACAATAAATATACAAACAAATAACTTATATACAGAATTCTAATTTATAATAAAATTGTATAATATATCAATTCTTATAAAACTCTTCCCATCTCTAATTTAATACATACTGTCAATTTGATAATTGTCATTGACATTTTATACATGACAATTCAGTGACAATACTAATAAGTATTGTCACTGTGACAATTTGATATTCTCACTCACGCACTGTTGTCACTTGTCAGCCTTGTCAGTCAAGTAATGAGATTGAGAATAAAAAGTTAATGAAGTTATTTATCCTTATTTTTAGTTAATGTCAACCAACAATACCAATTAAGAAATAGTATATTATAATAAAAAGTGTCTTACTCCTGTTTCTAAGACGTTAAACTGTGTAATAAGTGGAATATGTCGTACAATTTGGAAGATGTGACTTTTTCGGGTATGTTCACTTTATGCCTGTTTAATTCATAAATTATTATAATTCTCATTATTATATTTAGCATACAGAGACTTCTACGTGTCTATATCAAAGCTTTTAAAGATTTTGCTGGTTTTGTAGGCTTTTTGTTATAACCTTATTAAAGTTCCTCCTGCCTGAAAAGCAGTCTCTGGGACTGTGTAACAAGTTAGTACATTTCCAGATATTGCCGTCAAATACAATCCTGAAGCCACATTTTATAAACTTCACAGTTTTCAGTTTAAGTATATTAAGTTCAAAAAGCAAACCTTTAGTATGGTATGCTAACATTATAGTGATTAAATTTATATGTTTGCTGTATATATTATTTTGAAGACGTAATGTAGAAAGGTAACAGCCATTTATAGCATTGTTATAACATGCTGTATATTAATTGCAGAGGCTGTTGAACTGCTACGTCAATGGAGAGAAAACAATGAGAGAAGAAGTAAAGATGTCATTTTCTTGTACTGTGTGCTTGCCTGTGACTTACTCAAGTTAGGCAATGAAAGTAAGTACATATCACAATGTTTCATTTATACATACATACATAGACTCACCTGTTTCCCGGAGGGATAGGCAGAAACTATGGAACACCATTTGCAATGATCCTGACATACCTCTCTTGCTTCATTCACTCCCATCAAGTTTCTTATGCATGTTCTTCTGTTTAGGGTACTGCTGACCTGTCCTTTTTTTAGTATGTCTCCAATCTGGTCAGAGAATGTCCGCCTAGGTCTTCCCCTTTGTCCTGTCCCATTCACACTTGCCTTATATATCTTCTTTGTCAAATTAATCTTTAAGTAAATAATTCATGTATATCCAGCTAAAGTCTTCTTTAAGAATAAACTTGTATTTTCATTTGCACAACATGCGTGCCTGTTATTAATAATAGCTTCTACAAGATAATAAATAATTGTAGTAAAGTCCCGCCTTGGAACATTCTATTTTTAATGCATTTTGAATATACCTACCTACCTGCTTTATTCAAGGGCGTCGCCAGCCGATTGCCTAGGGGGGTAAGGCCGATGGCAAGGGCAAGTTGATATGGAAAATGAGAAAAGTATAGAGAAACATATGAATTGTAGGGATTTTTGTATCTCTAGGGGGGGCAGCTGCCTCCCTCTGCCCTCCCTTGGCGACGCCCTCGGCTTTATTAAGATTAAAGGTCACAGCTCATTACTGCCACCCGGCACCCACTCCGCACCGCCTCGCCTCGTGCGGTTAGTATTCTTTATATGGATTTGTATGGGTATGCGCTCACTACACCAACTCCGTAGCGTCACCGGATCGCCTCTGTCGTAAGCTCGGTGACAACTCGCTTTTCGCATGCTTGCCTTGCGTTGAACACGCGGCGCTCACTCGTTGACCGCGCGGGGTCTGCTGGTTGACCGCGCGACGTCCACCCGTGGACCACCTGTCAAAAACGAGTGGACGCCGTGCGGAGTGGGTGCCGGGTGGCTCTAATGAGCTATGACCTTAAAAAATTGGTTGCCTGTAAAGTCGGTATACGGGCGAAAGTTTTACGTGACAACGACTTTGAGTGGTAAAATAATTTTAATGTGAATATTCATTCGTATAGTAGGAAGAAGGATGAAAGACGCGTGCCTTTCACTTTTTATGTCTGTCTCTCTCGCTCTTAGGCGGGACGCGTGCCTCTCACTCGCTCTCATTGTGAGCGCATAACGTGAGCGGAGCGTAACGCAGTTTCTTGAAGTGTCACCCGGCAAACCAATTTATAAGACGTTGTCAGGAGAGCCCAGTTTATATTGTTGCCTCGCTATTTGATACTGTGTCAAGTGTTGTGAATTGATCCCCACACTATACAACTTTGTGTAACTAATAAATTGTTGTCAGAGTTTAGGTGCTCTTTGTGCATGTTGGCTGAATGTTACTGGACACCTAGATGATAGAGTATGAACAATCGGCGTCCGTGTGGTGACGGATTAAGAATACGTAATTTCACCACCCCATATCATTCCATGGGTGTCGTAAGAGCCGACAAAGAGAGCATATTATGCAAAGAACACCAGTGTAAGAGAAGGAAAACTTGATACAAACCCTATATCAACCCGTTTGGGCAGCGCGGTATAGTAGACCAATTCCTCCTTTCCAAGGAGAGACTGATGATGAATCGATTTTAAACTTTTGCGATTTGTAAACAAAATGATTTAACATGTCTTAATCACCTAAATGAAACCTTAAATTAGTTTAATAGTTTCATTTACGCGATCCGATAAATTATTTTGAATGAAAGTCTGTATCTATAATTAGGGCAAAATTATGCGATATACACCTGTTAAAAAATAGTGGTAAGGGAAAACAATCCTTATGCACTTGTCAGGTCACTTGGTGCTGGAGCAAGTGATAACCGCTGCGCTGGACTGCCACAGCTACAGCACGGCGGAGATGTGCATCATACAGCTGTCCATCGACTTCCCCGGCAGCATGAGAGTCATGCGCCACAAGGCGGCGCTCTTGGAGGCTCAGGAGAAGTAAGTGTCATTACATTAGTAGCCAAAAGAAGTCATTTAGCTAGGAAAAGCCGACATCGTCTAGAATATGAGTTGTATAAATAAATATGTCTTTATAAAATTGGAGATTAAACCAGGAGTCCATTTCAGTTACCTTGGCCACTAAACAGCACTTAAATGGAAAATAGAAAACTAAACATAATTTTTTTTATTAAAAGTGATACCTATTTACTAGTTGCATTCCTTGCTGGGTGAAGGCACAATGGCTTCCGCATAGTTCTGTGGATATATTGGATAAGTTTTTCAGTGATAGATTGAGATGCTATGGGCCTGTGGGGGAAGAAAGGTGTGGTGTTCCTCCAACTAGAGTGAGGATCCTCTAACCAGTCTCGGTGATCGTGCCTGGTGCACTCCGACGGACGTATTTGAGAAGTTGTATATTGACGGCCGGTTGGCGTAGCGGGAGTGTAAGCGACTGCTACGTCGATGGTCGCGGGTTCGATTGCCGCTCAAGTCAAACATTTGTGTGCATGAACATGGATGTTTGTCTTGGTCTGGGTGTTTCTAATATGTATGTATTTACAAAAAAAAAAGTATATATGTATGTTTATCCATTATCTAGTACCCATAGTACAAGCTCTGCTTAGTTTGGGACTAGATGGTGTTGTGTGAATGTGGTAGAATATTATTATATTATTATTATTAGTTATAGTTAACTCGTGCGCGAACACTTCTTGCACGATTCAGGACTTTATTTCCGTCGTATCGTCTCCGATAGATGTCGCCGTAATTTGATAGTCTTCGTCGACGTTCGCTAGATAGCATCAGTTGCATGTAGCTGCTTTGCCTATAATAGGCTTGTGTCCACTAAGAAAAAAATATTATTTGTAGATGTCAATAAAGTTTATTATGAGACGGAGGATCTCAGGTAAGATGTCGGGGTTCAAGAGAAACACTGCTAGGCTGAACAGGTTCTTTATTATGTCTCACTACCGCTTACGTACAGTATGACCGAACTAGGTAAGCACTGGCCTGAGGCTGGAGTGTAGACTCCTGCTGCTCTCCGACGCTCGCAAGGTAGACTGCTCGTAGGGTCGACGGTGAGCTGGCCGAATTGCACTCCGCGCTGGTTAGGCAGCTCAGTGGTCGAGGTGTAAGCTGAGCGGCAGGCTCAGGCGGTGCAGCCGATGTAGGCCGAGCGGTGACGCTCAGGCGTAACCCGGTGCAGTCAGGCGTCCGTGACCTGGCTGTAGGAGCTCGCAGGCGGAAGCTGATGCGTTGGCGGCAGCTGGTAGCAGCACGGCACCCGCAGCTCGTAGGTGGCAGCCCGTAGTGAGAATCGTGGCCCGTAGGGAGAACTGGAAACAGCATAGAGAATACACAAGAACCGGTCAGGAACAGGCGGTCCCTAGATCGGCTGTTATGCTTAGGAGACACAGATACTACAGACAGAACATATAGGCACACAGACAACTAGAATATGCTTACCCCCAGCGGGACAGTAGATAGGAAGCAGAATAATACTTGGTTGTCACTACAACCATCAGCGAGGTGTAGCGGCAGCGTTCCGACGTCTAGGGAAAGTGACCGATTTAGATCGCGCACCCATCTTATATAGGCATAAACCTATGACTCACAGACTGCTTGTGGCTCTGAACATGACTATATAAGGTAATATTGCGAATGCTCTGCGGCTAAGCTGGCGTTTAGCGCCTGCGAGATATTATAATCTATGTATCGCAATACGTGGAGTATTACGTTACAATTATTTATTATAAAAAGGTAAGATTAACGTTATTTTTAGGATTCTAAAACTAAAAATAATAAATTTTTGTGACAGTGAACACCAATCAGAGAGCATTACGTCACACAGTGCGTCCGCCATTGATGTTGTTGACGTCTTGGTAGTACTCTCTAACTTAGACGTCAAACTTTGTATGTCAAATCGAATATAACAAAATAAAAGTAGGTAAGGTACACCAGAATTCATTCATGGTCTGTATTATTTTGCACTTCGAGACATCACTCAACCACCATGATGGTTTGCAGCGTGTCCGCGTCAAATTCAAAAAGGTTTTTAAAAAGCCGTAATTAGTAATGTTGCTAATGAATTTTTGAAGAAAAATTCAGTTATTTCGGTGTAACATTTAATAAAAGAACGAATCAATCACTTATTAAATTTTAGGACACAAGCCTATTCCATGGATAAGCCATTAATGCATTCCATATTTGCTATTAACATTCGTGAGTATCTTCTTACTAAATTGTATTTTTCACCAGATATGATGAAGCACTAGATGTGTTGGACAGTTTAATAAAAGCGGACGAAACGAACTCGGCCGCGAGGAAACGCCGCATCGCCATACTGAAGGCACAGGGACACATCACCGAGGCCATCAAAGATCTTGTCGATTATCTGAAGAAGTAAGTAGGACTAGAACATTCTATTTTATTTGGAGATTCACTGCATTTTCTAGTGTAATCAGTTTTTACAGAATATAAGCTTTTTCTCACGTAGCTTCTTCTGTCGTCGTTTGAAAGAAATTTTCAGAGGTTCATTTTTCATTTCATTTTAAAAAAGACAACTCCCGCACTAAGACTTAATCCTGTGTCGCGGGGGACTTTACAAACATAAAACGAACGGACACAATGAACACCCAGACTCGAGACATCAATTTATGGATCACACAAAGTGTTGTCTCGTGTGGGGATCGAACCCACAACACTCGGCGCAGTGTCAAGCGGCGAGGCGACCGCTTAAACCACTACGTCAACCGTGCAGTCAAAGGTAAATAAATATACGGGGGGCGATTGAAAAGTTCTCGGCCTAAGGTACTTAACGACAGTAGAGTATAGGTTTTTAATTATTATTTTTCAATATAATCCCCTTCAAGTGATTTACACTTCTCACATTGTGAATACAATTTTCTGCCTTTAATCCATTGAAATCATATTCTAAAGATTTCTCTTGAAAATGGCTCCCCATGGCCGACTTCATCTCATTGACATCCGAAAGTCTTCGCTCCCGTAACTCCTTTTTCAATTTTGAAAAAAGGAAAAGGTCACTGAGAGTCAGGTTCGTACTATAAAGGGGATGATCAATTTCTGCAAACCCAGTGGATTTTAAGGCATCACTCGCAACGCGAGCGGTGTGAACGTGCGCGTTGTCTTGCAGAAACAACACTCCGCGTGCCAACTTGCCACGTCTCTTCGGTTTGACTGCTTCACGTTAGGCATGAGACCGATATATCAAAACGAAACTGAAATCCGATTGCAGTCAGAAATCGTATCGTATCGATATTCCAATATGAGAAAACCGATTTTAGAAAACGCAAAACAATACCACGATAACGCAAACAATCTAATCCGATCCAAACGGAAACGGTGCAAGCGCAACCAAACTACAAAGTAAATCTAAAACTTACGTTTTCGATAGTTTTCATATTCATTCGTTCTCTTTCACTCTACCCAACGACTACTTAGTTAGAATGAGAGAGAGCGAATTTCATATTACTTTTCTTTCTTACTTAGTGATCCGTTTAAAGAGCAAAAGAGATGAAGCGAATCGGTTTGGCGGTTTTATGAACTGCAGATTGAATAGAAAAAATAAAACTAAACATCGAGGCGATAAGATCTAAGTCAGATTGCAACTATTTAATGTTTGTTTTGAAAATTGCAAATAGTTTTAATAGTTATTAGGGATTTATGTTTGGAGAGTTTTGACTTAATCGATGTTTATTTGTTCACTTGACCTGACACGTGCAGTGCGGTGCGCGCGTAATAATAATTAAGTACCTATATTTGGTTTTCGTGAAAGTTATAATAGTAGGATTTAAAAAGTTTTATTGTTACGTTGTTAGGATTGTAAAGTGTAAATAAATATAGACAATTCGTGTTGTGTACAATAATTTCAGTTTGTTTGGCGAGTTGGCGACTGAGTTTTTTAACAATTAGTTTTAGGTAGTTAGTAGGTTAGGATTGAAAAAGTGTAAATAAATATAAACAATTCGTGTTGTGTAATTTTAGTTTGTTTGGCGAGTTGGCGACTGAGTTTTTTAACACTTAGTTTCAGGTAGTTAGTAGGTTTTCTTTTTCAATATGTCACGCAAACCAAGCGAAAAATGGACGCATGACATGACAATACAATAAGAATTCGATTGTTTGCGTTTGTCTACGCAACTAGTAACTACGCTCGTCGCTCCGACATCCGCTACAGAAATCGATTTCTAAAATCGGTTTTTGAAATCGATTTCAATATCTGAAATCGAATTTGTATCGGTTTGCGGGACTATCCGAAAACGCCCATGCCTACTTCACGTAACTGATCCAATAAATTGGCGTAATATTGACCATTCATAGTAGTTCCTTTAGGCAAATAATCAATTAATAAAATTCCCTCGCTATCCCAGAAAATGCTCGACATAATCTTAGAGGCCGGCTTTTCCACTTTAAACTTCTTTAGTGGTCTTTCTCCTTTTTTATCCACTGCATAGACTCTTGTTTGGTCGCCGGATCATACTCTGCATAATCCAGATTTGTCTGCTGTCACAATGCGGTTACAAATTTCGTCCAAATAGCTCTGACACAACTCCAAAAAATTCTTACAACTCGCCAGTTGTCGTTGTTCGTCGAGTGGTGTGAGCATTCGCGGTACCCAACGGGCACAAATTTTTTCATGTGTATAATCTGATGTAAAATTTCTCCGATTCGCTTTTTACTAATCTTTAACTCTTCAGCTATCTGGCACAATTCTAGTCTTTGATCGGCAAATACAAATTTTTAAATTTTTGAACATTTTCTTCGGTGACTACTGTCACAGGGCCTGGGCTGGGTTCTTCTTGACAGCTCTCTCTTCTTTAATGAAAAAGTCTAGGCCACTTTTGTACCATGGTATATGATGGTTGAGAATCCTGAAAAACCGATAACGTTCCTTTAAAAATGTCTTTCGGCTATTTTTCTTTCTTACAAGAAATTTAATTACTGCGCGGTGCTCAAAATTGCTAGAATTTTCAGTTTCGGTCGACATGGTATTTGCTTGTTCCAGAGATGAAGTGTTAATAAAGCAAATTGAACAAATGAGTGTTATTTATGCTATCTGATGATACCTTATCGCTAAGTACCCTAGGCCGAGAACTTTTCAATCGCTCCTCGTACAATAACAATAATGTACTACTATAACTGAATACAAATAGAATTCCTGACTCAGTAAAACTTTAAAATGTTTTTTCGTATTCGTACATTGTATGACGTAGGGAACACCACCGCCGCTCAGATGATCGCCGCGAGCTCGCGTTGCAGGTACGTAACGCACACAAGCACCCGTACATATCGCGCATTCATTTTCTACACCAGTCAACAGTTTATTCTTTAACGAAAATAGGGTCTTATATCATCGCACACTGCTTAAAATAATTTTAGGTAAATAAGTATACTGTCTACATTATATTATAAAATATTTTACAAATGCAGATACATATTGTATAATTATGAACGGTCCAGACCTGCCTCAGGATATTTAAGAGTACATGGATTGGAGGAAATTTTTAGACTTCATAAGGCGAACGCGTTCAAGCTTATAATCGATATTTAGAGTGCCTCGTACAAGTCAGTGATCACATCCGGTGTTGAACCGGGTTGGGTGACAACTCGCCCGGTCGAAAACTCGCCCGCGGGCGAGGTGTCCCGTTGGATCAGAATAGAATAGATTTTTTAAAAAAGAAACTAGTTTGTTTTATTCTGACGATTCGGAACAACAAGAAATTACGCATCTAACAGATCTATATAAGACTGTTCATCAGTGGGCCACTTGACACCTAGTTATTTTTCAAGGGTATAACTGGCCCAGTCATAAAAATACATTCGGGCGAGTAAGGCCCCAGCATCTGATCAAACGGGACAACTCACCCGCGGACGAGTTTTCGACCGGGCGAGTTGTCACCTAACTCGTTGAACCTAGAACATCCCTAAATATTCGCCTTTTGTCCGCCGTAATGAAGTTTATCTCATGTTTTGCTATAGTATCGGGGCTTCGCCTCGTCCACTTCCTTAGAGTCTGCTTATTAAAGAACGAGTTCATTAAGAACAGCCCCTCCTTCTCGAATAAGTTGACGAGTATCAGTCCTCTATGATTTCTCCTACCAAATCCGTGTGGTCCTACTACCGATTCGCCGCAAGTATGTACTCCCACTTTGGCGTTGAAGTCTCCCATGACAATATTGGAGTGGCCCTTTTAGGTGTTGTGTAAGGCCCTGGAAATGTCTTCGTACATTTCCTCTTCTTCATCATCCGAATATGCCGAAGTCGATGCATACACTTGGATAACCTTGAGGGTATATCTTGGTGGGTCTGATCACAAGGTATGCTGCCCTTGTCGACACACTGGAGATTTCTAAAATGTTGTCAGAAAGGACCTTATGGATCAGAAACCCAACGCCGCCTTGGGATGGTCTCCCTCCGTGAAGTATATAAGATGGCCTGAATCTAGGATAACAGTATTCTACCCCTCTCTCCGGACCTCGTATAATCCCAAAACATGTCACCTTATGTACTTCAGTTCCTCTTCTAGTTGTGCCAAATGTTCGTCGAGCTTAGCGGGCATCCGTTATACGTAGTCATGGTCAGTCTGTGTTGGCGGCCTACCGTAACCCGGGGATTCTTTGCACCCCCCACCCCGCCGTTACCATGTCCGCCGCCTTGGCCAGGAATAGCGGGGCGACCGGGAACTAGGGGCCGTTGCGTAGGCGTGTGTACCATTGGAGTGTTGGCCCGTAATCACCACACTGGGCATGCGTGTTGGTGATCTAGAAACTATTCAGTTAAAACAAAATATATTATAGGCATCCTCTAGTATTGTATAAAATATTGATTGTGGCACACAGGTTCATGTCAGACGTGGAAGCGTGGCAGGAGCTGTGCGAGCTGTACCTTCAAGTGCAGGAGTACTCGCGCGCCGCGTTCTGCGCTGAGGAGCTGATACTGCACCAGCCACACAACCATCTCATGCACCAGCGACTCGCTGACATACGGTATACTATGGTATGTACTGCCAAAATCACTTAGGCCGACCGACCTCAGGCCTTGAGCATGGCGTGCATTGGCGTTCAGTTTGTACTGCAGAGTGAACGCCGAGCGCACGCCGGGCTCCGCTCTCTCTAGGAACGCGCGTGACCAATGTATGGATTATTCTCTTTCCGATAACGAACAATACCTTCACCTTCTTATTGCCAACAATAGAAAGATAATTCAGAGGCCCACCGGATGGTATGTGGTAACCCAGGGTCATGTACATGGTGTGCGATAATACAACCAAGCCGATGTCAAGTCAATTGAGGGATGAAGAAGGTGAAGATTTCCTTCATAGTTTTTGAGTGCCTTATCTGACCATTATGAGTCGATGTGACGATTGATATGACTCACTCTTTGAGGTACCAAAGGACATGATTTTTTATGACTGCTCGATGCCGAAGTCATTTAAGCACGCGGTTAGTTTGATAGTGGCGGTAATTTTGCCACTGCCAGCCAGCCATTTTTATATAAGTATTGTCATTTATGCCGCGGTGGAAAACCCTAGTAGCGAGTCTTCGTCTACCTCTAAGTTGAGTTAGAGCCTGGCAGACGTCTCTAAATAAGTCCGGCCTGCGCAATAAAAACCACGCTGGTGTCCGCGACCTGTCGTTGGCAGGGCCACGGGAATCTACCAGAGTGGGGCATTACATGTGACCCCTCTCAACTGTCAGCCAGTCTGAAGTAATGTAGAATAAATTTTGCCGTAGGGTGGAGTGGAAAACATGGAGCTAGCAAAGACGTACTACTGCCAGGCGCTGAAACTCAACCCTGACAATATGAGGGCGCTACTTGGACTGTTCTTGGTGAGTTGGGCATTTTACTATTTGTAAGATTAATAATGTGTGATGTATTTCGCTCTGAGGAGTGTAGAGAGGGGAGAGGCGATGTATGCAAGAGAGTTGCCTACGCGGTATGCGGGTACAGTGATGCCTTACGACAACCGGCATGATACGTGGATAACAAATGAGGAGCATGTCATTTTCATTTTGCTCGGTCGGCTGGAAGATGGCCTCTTGGCACCAAGACAGTCATATCCCGCCTTTGCATGTGCCACTCGTTTAGGTGTGGACATCAGCGTAGCTAGGATTCTTTTAAGCAGGGCTACGCCTGAGTATTGAGATATTTTGAGAATCTGTCTTTTTGCTAAACATATTTTCTGCTATCTGATTATTTGGTTATTGCTACATAGACATGATGCTAAAATATACAACGTGTAATGGAAATAACGCACATCCTCAGACACCCCAATTAGAAAACCTTGTTACAATCATAATGCATGCATTGAAATATTTTTTTTATTTGCGTAAATAATGTTTTTAAAAGAAAGTATTACCTCAAATAAAAGTGAAAATCGTGGTCACTCTAAATCTGCGCACGCACACAAACGAAACGGTTGCTATGGTAAACAAACAACAGCGATCTGATAGGAACGAAACACGATACGATATAACAAAATGTATGAAATTCAGTCTGTAAACTACAATCTGATAGAGTGGGGTTTACAAAAATGATGTTTGAACATTTGTCGGCCACTGTTGATATTACCAAAGATATTATGAGTATTATTTTCTTTCCATCACACTTTTAGGCTATGGAGTGGACAGTCGAATTTACATTTATTGTTTGTTATTAATATGCACAATCTATTGTTTCTGAACATCGTAAGTGACTATTGTGACTATCTTAACTTAATCATACCTAGTTAGCATTATTGATCGATAAAGTAAAAGAATATAAATGAGAGAAATAAACAAGAACGGCGTGTTTAAAGTTGTCTTGTGAATGTAAATACTTACAATAATAGAATAATAAAAAACTTACAGGCTTAAAAATCACATTTCTTTAGTCCACATAGCAATTCACTACTTATTTCCTCACACTTTTTCTCTCATCACAATAAACTGGTGATTTAATATTTCTCCACAATGAGAAAGTCCAGGGGTGTCAAGTCAACATCTAGATGATGTTGAACATTCCACACCGGCACCAGCTTGTTGATAATTATTAAATTATACACCATTACACATTTTGTAAACAAGTGAACTTTTAAAAAGGTTTTCACAGCACTCACTGATAGATTCAGATAGATATTCCTGGTTGTGTACTTGTCATAACATGTCTAAGCGCATCGCCCGCTGCGCTTGTCATGCGCCAGCGCGAGCGAGACATTACGTCTCGCTCTTTCCCGTTGTTTATTACCTACGTTAGTGAAAGATAGATGATAGACATTTTGATGGTCAATTGTGTGCTATTGTCTTTTGTCGTCTATTGTGTTGTATTAATGTGTGCGTTTGTGTAAGTCAACGTGGAACCATTTATCAAATGCATTTAAAAATAAGCCGTTCTGCTTTGATTTAAAGTTTATTTTCGAATAGCTCAATTTTTTTTTAAATGAGTGACTACAATTTACGTTATTTTAATTATTTTAAGACTAAAAATAAACAATATTAAAAATGACGGAAATGGATTCAGTTGCCGATTCTGAACAAAGTACTTTCAAGATGTGCATTTAAACTTGTTACATGTTGTATACTGCTCACTAGACGGTATACGTTGTTCGTTATTAAGCTATCTAAGTTTTCTGATTAGATGGCGTTTACTGTAATATACATAGTGTGTTCAAAATACCTCGAAAAGTATTTTACGAAATGTTGAAGTGTCTTGAAAAGAATTTTCGTTAAAGCTTATACACTCTGGTTCAATAAATCGTTCACAACCGTATTTTTTAAATTGTATCTTCATTTCGTTGGTTCGCTTGGTCAGATAACAAACTAACCCTACCGTATTCTTGAATATTTTTTTAACCAAATCGTATCTAAATCCCGTTCGGTTGTATAGGTAACAAACAACCTCCTAAACCACTACAAGTCGTCAGGCAACAGTGGCAAGCGGGGTGAGGTGTGGAAGTTATGCCAGTGGGCGCAGGGGGCCGCCGCCGCCCGACAGCGCGGGGCACCCCGCCCGCGCTGCGGGGGCAAAGCACCCGCCGTACCGGAACATAACCTCACGAATATGATGCTGGCGCTGGCTATCACTGAGTAACGAGCACTACACTAATGTGTGGCTCCATCTCACACACACCAACAAATCACTAGAGTAAATAATACTGCCCTACTAAGCGCAAAAGCCGTATCTCAACCAAAGCAAGTTTTAAGAAAATGTTTGTAAAATTTTATTTACTTTACGTACTTGTCGCTTATTACCTTAGCAAATGCGTTCATTCCAATTTTCTCTTACATTCTCAAAAATTTGACGTTTTGGGAGTTGGACATTTTGAGAATTGGACATTTTGAGATTTGGGCATTTTGAGAATTGGACATTTTGGGAATTGGACGTTTTGAGAATTGGACATTTTGGGAATTGGACATTTTGGGCTTTGGACATTTTGACACCGTTGGACATTTTGCCCCTGAGCGAGTAGGTGTCCGTAAATCCTGTTATATAATAACCTTAATGAATTATGTTAAAACTGAGTTTATGGGCAATCTTTCGTAAAGGCTTTGTCATATGTTCTGGACAAGTTGGCGCTAAAGGGTTTAGTTCATTATATGCGTACTTTTTTAAGCTATCCTATATCATACAAATCAGATTTTAATTTTATTTTAGATACCGCTTTTGCGCTTAGTAGACCAGAATAGTTCAATTGTATTTAGGGCAAGATTTATTATTATTTAAATGTGTATTTATAGGTACACACACCTTTGTCACGGTAATATAATCTAACAGTATTGTAACTCGGCCGTCTTCGTGAGTTATATACCTACCAGACGCGCCGCATGCGAGCTGCGGCACGATCGCGGCTGTGGGTACTCTTGGCACAGTCCGCACAGTCTAATGGGTACTCTGCTCGAGGCGCGTAGGTATAACTCGAGTTTCGTGCGTTTGTATGGAGTTACAATACTGTTAGATATTATTACCGTGCCTTTGTTGGTTAAGGATAGTTTCATTTTAATTTGGATAGCAAGACAATTAAAAACTGCATCAAATGGAGACCAGAGCAATGAATACACATTTACATAGAAGCGCAGTTCTTAAGGATTTCGTGTGCCGATTCTAAGTGGGGACTGTCTCCAGTTTAGTTCGTAGTTGGCGCCGTTGGCGGCGCTGGCGTCGTTCTCGGACTCTCTTGCTCTCGTAGTTAAGATACACAGGAGGAACGTTCGTCTCTCTTGCTCTCGTAGAGACAGCTGCCACAGCGCGACTGCCACGTCGCCAAGCGGCAATTTGGGTCACAGAAAGTTTGTCTTCAAAGTGCCCATAGGAAATGCGCCTCTATCTAAATATCTGAGCTCTTTGACCAGAGGCAAGTGGCATTCTCTCCTTATTTCTAATAGCGCTATCGTTTGGTTGCCATGGTAACATAAACAATTCGTTCTTCGTCGTCCACGTGACATATCGAAAGCTTATGTCAGTTCCAAACATTATTGCACTAAGCGAATAGCGATATCGGTAAGCGAATTCCACTTGTCTACAGGGCCTAGCCAAATGGCATAAACGCTAGACGAATAGAATAGAATACGATAATCAATGTATAGGATGCGTCGTACGCTTATGTCAATTCCATACATTGACTGTCGTATTCTATCAACGACAAACCAGCCTACTAGACACCTAATGTTTTCATTTCTACAAACAAACAATTCTGTCAAAGCGGTGAGGTATGCGGGGCAAGGGGGGGGTACAAAAATGCATTCTTAATGGCCGCTTCAAATTTGCGGTACGTCATAATTCATCTGTTTTTTTTTTTTATAGCACTAGGCGGCAAACGAGCAGACGGATCGCCTGATGGTAAGCAATTACCGCCGCCCATGGACACAAGCAACACCACAGGAGTCACAAGTGCGTTGCCGCCCCTTGGGGTTGGGAAAAGGGATAGGATGATGGAGAAGGAATAGGGGATAGGGCCTCCGGCACTCTCACTCACCGAACGAAACGCAACAGTTTAGGTACTGATACTTTACGTCGATTTTCTGTGAGAGGGTAGTACTCCCCCGGTCGAGCCGGCCCATTCATGCTGAAATCAGCAAGGCTCTACTACCTTACTGAGTGTTGGGATTGGTCATATGTAAGACGTAAGTCTAACGTGTTGTCAGAAAGTGTTCGCCTTACGTCTGCCGTCTAGTAGGCTGGGTTGTCGTTGTATTATATTCTATTCGTCTAGCGTTTATGCCATTTGATTAGGCCATCGGGTGCTTTTCCGTTAAATCAACATTATAAAAGATTATGATTAGATAATTAAAGACATAATTTCCAACCTTACATATTTATTACTATGTATAAGCAATTAAGCATATAATATGCATTTATGGTTATATTTAAAAATGGTTTAAAATATTCTAAGTTGTGTACAAACTATGTTAAATGTTTTATTCACAAGAATGTTTGTTTTAGTACCTATGTATTATTTAAATATTTAAATAAATATATAAAATATGTATTGTTACCTACAATGTATTTGTTTTATTTGAAATCTAGCCATATAAATGCTGGTAATTTTACAATACAGATCCGTCCTTATGTACAGTAATTCTGATGTCCTTTAACCTAATATAATTTTACTGAATTCCATAAAACCCTAGGTACTTCGGATCCATGGATTTATACAACAAATCGTTATTGTTAGCCCTCTTCTTAAGAAATCAGGAACAAGTGCGGGCAATAAAAATGCTGCTAAGTACATAACAGCAGTATTTGTGATTGGCTTTGCAGTAGTTTATGATGTAATCACTCAAACATGTGGCAATCTAAGATTTCTTTTTTTGGAGGTTGGGTGATCATAATTTGATTTGGGGTAAGGGTTTGCTATAAAGTTTAGGGAAACGCTAAAAAGTAATTACCTTTTCATCATCATCAGCCGTTAACAGTCCACTGCTGGACTAGGCCTCTCCTTTGAAAGGAGGAATTGGCCTACTATACCACGCTGGTCAAACGGGTTGGTATAGGGTTTGTATCAAGTTTTTCTCCTTTTACTGTGCTGTTCTCTGCATAATATGCTCCCTCTGTCGGCTCTTAAGACACCCATGGGATGATATGGGGTGGTGACGTTCTTAATCCGTCACCACACGGAAGAAGAAGAAATTACTTTTTAGCGTTCCACTAAACTTATCTACCATCCGAATCCACCCATAACTAATGAGTTAAAGGTAGATTTGGATGCATATGATGAGGATGCTTGAGAGCCTCAGCCAGATCTGACTGCTCAAAAAGCAAACAATAGACAAAACATTATAATTTTTAATTAACTTTATTTTAAAATTATAAGAGATAAACTTAATTCTATATAACACTTCACGTAGCATTCTCTCTATCCTTGGCCGCCCGCCATCTTGGATTCGTAGCGAGCTCTTCAGCTTTCTTTTCTTTCCTCTCCCGACGAGACATCTCGCCCACAGAAAAATACTTTTCTCTGTAACAGAAAATATAATACATTTTTATATAACTATTGGGTACAGCCATTTTTTGTTTTTTATAGTATTAGGCGGCAAACGAGCAGACAGATCGCCTGATGGTGAGCAATTACCGCCGTCCATGGACACAAGCAACACCACAGGCGTCACAAGTGCGTTGCCGCCCCTTGGGGTTGGGAAAAGGGATAGGATAAGCAGTGGGATGAGGGAGAGGGAATAGGAGATAGGGCCTCCGACACACTCACCGAACAAAACGCAACAGTTTAGGTACTGTTACTTTACGTCGATTTTCTATGAGAGGGTAGAACTTCCCCGGTCGAGCCGGCCCATTCGCGCTGCAATCGCCAAGGCTCTACTACCAATTGAATTACAAACAAATTATTTTTCTTTTTTATGTGAGTGCGTCTCTCAAATTGACGTTTTTAGACTGCCCGAATCCGACATGGCCTATTTATTCTCGTCCTGAGACAAGTACCGGTTCCGACGGCTTTACAAGCCAATGCCACAAGGGGTCACCAACGCAAATGGTGACCTGCGCAAGCGTTGCTTAACTTTGCCTTTTACGAACGGTAAGTTATTGTTTTACTTGATCTGCGTATTGCTCGCTAACCACTTGTCACTGGTCTGCAATAGTGGAAAAACCTGTCTTGCTAATCTATTGACAGTAGTATTTTTAATCACACATTACCTAAAGTTACTGCCTCGTTGGTCTCGCGGCATAACCTCCTGAGTCCTGGGGTACCCATTTTACGAATATTGTTTTGAAAATTTGGGCACATCACACTAATACAGTGTTGAAGCTAGGAAAAATAAGGAATTTTTTTTTTTTTAATTTTAGATTTTCAAATAGCTGACATAACGTTTCTTTTCAAGTACAGGTATTTTAATCTATGCAAGCACAAATCGCAAAGTATTTTATTTTTTAAACGAACCATATATGACCCGTCAGGCCTCAGGAGGATAATTAATGTGCGTGTGGGATTGGGAGGTCTCGGTTTATTGGGTTTTTCCTTTAGGAAATTCTCAGTAGCACGGAGTCTGGTATTGTACCCGGTACGGCAATAGGCTCGCCCCCTATTACGTGGGTCCTAAAAAAATCCTGGCGAAATGTGGGTGTAAAATTACTCCTCTGCCTACCCCTTCGGGGATACAGGCGTGAGTCTATAAATAAAAATAAATACCTAAAGTTATAAGCGCCCGTGTTGTGGTCTACGGGCGTCTGCGCGTCGTCGTCGTGTACTTTCTCGTAGGTGAGCAGCCGCCGTGCCGTCAGCTTCGACAGGACCTGTTCGGAGTTCGACACCAGCTTGAAGCACGGGTGAGATGGTAGCTGGTCTTCGCTATACTCCTCACTGTGGACACAGTAGACAGATTCATTATCATCAGCCCTCTATATACACTGTCACACTGCTGGGCACGGCTCTCTCCCTTTGAGAAGAGTTAGGGGCGGAACATATCTGACGGAAGATCCGTCGCGTTTTATCCGTCGCGTAACGCCAATACATACAAATGTATAGAAAAACGTTCAACCTTTCACACCTGACCGAAGATTCGTTAGTACGTCGAGCGTACTAACGGATTATCCGTCGACGTCGCGCGCACCACGCACCACGTGATTTTTGACCTTTGAGTATGGAATATACATGGAGAGGGCAAATAGTACATATAGAAGATACACATATATACGAAATCGACATAAAGCCACCAAACATAGTGTTGTCTCGTTTTGTCTTAGGGATATCTCTGACAGAAAAAAGAGATAGCCATAGTTTACTGAGTAAATTAATCATGACGATATTTTATTAGAAATGTGATTCGTGCCACTGTCGCCATATTTTTCGCCAATGTTTATGGTACATCTGCTGTGAAATCATTGTATATCGAACATAATAATTTTGTTTTTGTGCATAAAGGTCATAGCTCATTAGAGCCACCCGGCACCCACTCCGCACGGCGTCCACTCGTTGTCGATAGGTGGACGTCGCGCGGTCAACCAGCAGACGGCGCGCGGTCAACGAGTGATCGCCGCGTGGTCAACGAGTGGACGTCGCTTGGTCCACGAATTTTCGAGTAGTCTGTTAACAATTAGGGCACTAGGTCTACACGTGTGTTTCGTAATGTCAAATTTTACAAGCTCAAGGCTTGGCACTCACAGCTGTCGCGCTTGATGAAGAAGAAAATGAAAGACGCAACAAAAAATCATTCGTGGGCAGCGCGCGGTCCGCTTCGGACCCGCGCGTTGGCGATGCGCCGTCAACGCGCGGCAAGCATGCGAGCAGCGCGCCGTCCGCGCGTTCAGGGCGAGGCGGTGCGGAGTGGGTGCCGGGTGGCTCTAATGAGCTGTGACCTTAAAGATGTCTAAAAATCAGATGAATCAGTGCTTCAGGTTGTGTGTTTTATTACCGTATGCCATTCATGTCCGGTACTTTCTCAGCGACACAGTATCGATATTGGCTCTCAGATAATATTTTGCATAGATGAGAGAATTAGTATCAGATGGAACGCACGGCACAGTTGCGTGCAGCCACTAAAGCAAATACAAAATTGAAAAGCGAATACAAACTCGTCTCAGTGCGCTACGACGCATCGTACAGTTCACGCGTCACGATCACTTCAACTTTTAAATTCTCAAAATGCCGTCTTGCGTTCTTAAACACTGTAAAAGTTGTTCCTAAAAACAAAAACAGGAAAATGGAATATCTTTTCACAGGTAACTATTGATAATTTGACTGTTTCCTAATTTAATTTCGATAAAATTCGTATTTGTGCAAGAAATATGTAAGTGTTGCCAGTTTTTGTCGACGCCGTTCTGCCTGAATTAGGGAAAATGCACTTGTCAATTGATTATGTGATAATTATTGTCATGTTAATGAAAAATACATTACCGTATTATAAAAGTATACTGTAGATATATCTTCTTTCTCATAAATATAGTAATAGAATTTCAATTTCCATTAGTATATACCTTACATAATATTGTTTTGAGTTCGATCCCCAAACGATCCAAATATTCGTGTACACCCTGCTACTCGTCAAGCTTATACACTTTGACCTTTGCACCGTTCTTATGGCGTAAAGAATAAGTATCAAAATCGTACAGCAAATGTTTAGCTTGACTTGGCGCCGTGTGTACATACATACTTATGGCGTAGGGAATAAGTATCAAAATCGTACAGCAACTGTTTAGCTTGACTTGGCGCCCTGTATACATATATACTAATGGCGTAGGGAATAAGTATCAAAATCGTACAGCAACTGTTTAGCTTGACTTGGTGCCGTGTGTACATACATACTTATGTCTTAGGGAATAAGTATCAAAATCGTACAGCAACTGTGTAGCTTGACTTGGCGCCGTGTGTACATACATACTTATGGCGTAGGGAATAAGTATCAAAATCGTACAGCAACTGTTTAGCTTGACTTGGCGCCGTGTGTACATACATACTTATGGCGTAGGGAATAAGTATCAAAATCGTACAGCAACTGTTTAGCTTGACTTGGCGCCGTGTGTACATACATACTTATGGCGTAGGGAATAAGTATCAAAATCGTACAACAACTGTTTAGCTTGACTTGGTGCCGTGTGTACATACATACTATTTATTTCTCAACTAATCGACGCCAGCGGCTTCGCACGCACATATTTTCGTATTTCTCGTTTTGCCCGATCCCGTGGGAATTTCGAGAAATCCCGTCTTAGTGCACCCCTAGGGTTCCCAAGAAACATACATGCTAAATTTCAGCTTCATGCGCCGAGTAGTTTCGGCTGTAGCTTATCTGTCAGTCAGTCAGTAACGCAAGGATTTTATACATATATACAGATTTAAGATTTACGAAGTAGTTAAAACTTAACTCGGTACCTACATTTAAGAAATGTATTTATAAAAGCATTAATTAAATCCATGGTAAATTCTTAAAAACCGCAAATGAATATAAGAATATTACATAACTATATGCAAAATACTGGGAGATTATTCATAATCTGGCAACTTTACACACACATAGACGCGCGTGTCCGTACAGTGCCAGTCGCCAAAGGTCACGCACACATAGCTGTCAACGTGCCACACTTAGTTGGACGAATGCGCTCTATCTGAGACTAATTCTCTCATCTGTGATATTTTGTTACATGTTTGATACAGGGGTCGTCTTTCGCTTTGCCATGTTCGCCCACATTTACATTATGGAATAAACTAATCTGGCAAAAGATTTAAACTAACTAAAATAACTTACTACAAAAATGTATTATTTTCCTCTAACCGGCTCCATATCGATATCGATTACATTCTGGAGCACAACCCAAATCGCAGCCATTTTATTTGCCCAACGTTTCGTAGGTATGCACGCTAAATTCGTAGGTATTGGACATACCATATCCATGTCATTCCTAGATCGGTGATTTTTAAGATCGTAAGATTCCAGGGCCGCCAGATCTTACTTATTTTTTCAGAAACAAAATGTGTAGAATAATGTAGTGTTAGCATGTGCTATGAGTGTACGCCAAGGAGCAAGTATACATGGAGTGATAGCTTTAAGCATAAACAAGAAACCTATCGTTATTTCTTTTTACTTGTATAAAATTTCATATGTGTAACCGAGACAGATGTATTGTATTTATCACCTCTTGAAATACTCATGTCGCAATTTTTTCAAAAGAAGAAATGATTGTAAATAGTGATGTACTCATGCATTAATCTTTTATTGGTATTGGTATATAATTCGGTATGTAGAGACAAGATAAGCATTTGATTAAGTAATATACCAGTAGTATATTATTTTACGAGCTTTTATTTAGAGTATAGTACTTAGGTGCCTACAAAGAAACAAATACTGTAAAAAGAGAGGTAATATATATGGATATGATTGATCATATCTTATTATTACCTCTCTTTTTACAGTTACAACACAAATCTGTTTATGATATACCTACATATATGTATTTATGATTACTATAGCATATTTTAACAGTTTTAATAAAAATAAAGTAGAAGTACAAACCTCAGTATTAGATGTCTGGTTAGTGAAAATAGTAGGCACAGCATAAGAAAGCAAAACTTTTCTTTGAAATCCTTCTTGATAACAAGCTGACACAAAATCAAGCGAACAAAGATTAGAAGAATTAGACTGTTGCCATTCTCCCTTTCTCATATTTCGGACCCAATTTAATTTCAAACCTTCATTCTTAGGAAATCTACAAAAAATCACAATTAATAACCAATTATTCAATTTATAATCTTTCAGAAACTGGTTTTTTAACTGACAATTGTATTACAACACTATTCTCATATTTTTTATCAAAATATTTCTATTATATTTATTTCATTGTGACTATTGGAATAAAAATATGTGTCAACGGTGGTCATTATCTTTATCTTTAAGTATAAGCTTTACAAATATCATTGTAGAATTATTACGGCAGATATCTACAAGTTTACTTATTATGACTTACCGGTGGTAAGATATTTTTTGACCATTTTCAGTCAATAGTCCCATTTGGCTTTTACATCCGACGGCATTACAAACTATGGTCATTTTTTAATGTTTAGAAGTGGTCATATCTACAATTGTAATATTTTGTAGCAATTAAAATTGCAATTTATTTCGACACGGCTTTCACTCCAGCTGGACGAACATCGACATGACATAACATTTTTCTTGGCATATGTCATTCAAGGCTGTATATAAGCTCTATGGCTATCATACTCGAACATATGCAGTTTTGTAATTAAAGAGAAAAGAGACGGATGTACGTTTTCTACTCATTTTGAAATGCTCCCTCCATGTATACTTGCTCCTTGGTGTACGCATACTTGCTAGCTTAGATCGAGGGCCAATATTTAGGTATGAGGTGCTAAAGGTCGACGGGAACAATTTCCATACATACCTATATAGAAAACATTTTGTGTCATGCTCTGCAACTGTAACCCCTTCTATATCATTTGTATAAATTTTGTTAAAAACCGTAACCAAATCGTATCATCGTCTTTTATTTTTGAACCTCCATAACTATATAGGAAATATATTCAAATAACGCTTGTTGGCTACTATAAAAATCTCCGAAGTCCGACATATTTTTAATAGTCAAACTCGCATTGCAATATAAATAACTACAGGCCTTCAGTGACTACATAACATCAGGGAACACGAAAAATTATAAGGTATATGACAGTAAAATATTGAGCTGCCCTGAGTACGGCCCTACACGAACAAACTGATATGTGTGCATAATAGCCACGCTTTCAGCGAATGTGTGCAGATGATACGCTCGACGCATTTTCCGTTAGATGTGTACCGATTCATTTGACGGAATAGACGCGACCGAAGATACGTTCGACGCATCTTCCGTCAGATATGTTCCGACCCTAAGGCATCACACGCTGGCCAAGTATGAGTTGGCAGACTTCATGTAATGTCTTTCAAGAACATTATGGAGAAATCGCAGACATGCAGGTTTCTTCACGATGTTTTTTCGGTTAAGCAAGCCATAATTAACAATTAAGTGGACATATTATCGCTTTATAAATGACTAGAGGACGCCAGCAGCTACACCTGCTTTTTTTTAGTTTACCCGCTTTGGCCGATCCGGTGGGAATTTCGGGAAATCCCTTGTTAGTGCACCCCTACGGTCCCCAAGGAACATACATGCCAAATTTCAGCTTCCTGCGCCCAATAGTTTCGGCTGTACCATGTCTGTCAGTCAGAAAGTAACGCAAGGATTTTATATATTTAAGATTATTTCTTTTTACTATGCAGCTCGACTACGCAAGGCGAATGGCTGAGTTTCTGTGAGGTGTTAGCCGTTTTGACGGACACTATTCGTATTGAAATTAAATTGCCAAAACCATTCGTATGTCAGCTACAGGACCTGCTAAGTACGATTGATTTTCGCCATTTCTGTACATTATACAATTTTATTGAGCGGGACTTACTCGCGATAAATAAGACATTTAAGACCTCCGCGACCACGACCGGTGCACGTCGGTCGAAACGTCGAAAAATACCGAAACAAACTTGTGTCTATGAAACTTGGCGCACAGCACTAGTGCTCCCCCTCCCCCTCCCGCCTCACGGCTGTCACGCAGATAGAACACAGCAAGAGAGAGTCGCGAGCATAGAACACAGTACCTACCGTGTGCACTCACGTAACTCACCATACCAGATTCACGCTAAATACAGTCCACTCAGTCCAAGATAACATCTTTCGTTGTTACCGTTCCAATTCCGAGTTATTTTTACTTAGCAGAATAAACTTTATCTATCTATCTATATCGTCACGCCTGTCTCCCATTGGGGTAGGCAGAGACTATGGAACGCCTCATGCTTCGGTTCAAACATACCTCTTTCGCTTCCTCGACATTCATTAACCTCATCAAGCATGCGCGTCGGTTATGGGTACTTTTGATTTGGCCCTTTTTCAGTACGTCACCTATTTGGTCGGCGTACGTCCGCCTAGGGCGTGCCCTACCGACATTTCCATTCATTCTCGCACGATACACTCCTTTCGTATTTCTTCTTTCATCCATCCGTTCCAAATGAATAAACTTTAGAATCCCTAATAGTAAATACTGACCGAACTAGCGGGTACCAGCACACAAGCCGCCGGCCCAGCTCCAGATGTTTGGCCGCGAAGTTCAGTAGGTCACTGTATATGTGCGGCAGGCCGTACTCCACTTTGGCGGGGACGTGGTTTACCATGTGGTCCTCTGAGAGAGTGTAGTTCTCACGCTCTATCCCGATGCGCTCGGTGGGTTCACGGACTCCGTATGGCGCTGGAAAATCAATAAAAACTCATCTCATATCTTTACAAGGCCGCTATTATTGAAATTCAGACCTGGCGCAGAAAATGCTAGTTAGCTACCTACAGGGTTTTGGGAGGAGATCTTTTCTTTTTCTTTAGACAACTCCAGCGCTAAATCGCAAAGGAATTTACAAACATTAATCATCCGAGACAAAGTACACCACTCGAAGCAACAAATTGGATTCCACAAAGTGTAGCACTGGGTAAGCGCAGTGTCAAACAGCGTACCGATCGCTTTAACCACTATGCCCTACGTGCATGTAAACGAAGAGAGTTTGGTCCTTGTACCTAAAAGTCGATTTTAAGAGAAACACTAAAAATAAATATTGGTTTTCACAATAATAATATGCACAATCAAGAAAAACTACGTAAACTCACGGTCAGTAATGATGGCGTCAAACTTGAGGTCCCGTCTCCACATCGGCATAGAGAAGTCACTGACGACAACGTCCAAGTACTTGGAATCTATGCCGTACTGACGCATGTTGCCGCGTATACTCTCTTCCTTAGTACGTACCTAGTACAATAAGAGAACAATGAGTAACGTGGACAGTAAAATACCAATTTCAGCAATATTTATAGACATGTCAAAGAAGTTTGACTATAAAGACCACAAGATATTGTTGAGTAAATTAGAGAGACGGTCTTAGCGAAAGTTTTAAAGTCATCCTCAAAAATAGGACACGATTTACTATCACTGACGGTATGTGTCGAAGTTATAATTGCGCCATAGGCTTGTGTCCACTAAGAATAAATCGGTTTGATTGTAGCATTATGATTTTAAGATGTCAATAAAGATTATTATAAAAAGATAAGATTAATGTTATTTTTAGGATTCTAAAACTAAAAATAATGTATTTATTCTTGTGACAGTGAACACCAATCAGAGAGCATTACATCAAACAGTACGTCGTCCGCCATTCATGTTGTTGACGTTTTAGTAGTAAATACAACTAAAATGTCAAACTTTCTACACGTCAAATCTAATATAACAAAACTAGAGGACGCCAGCAGCTACGCCTGCATTTTTTTTAAATTTACCCGTTTTGGCCGATCCCGTGGGAATTTCAGGAAATCCCTTCTTAGTGCACCCCTACGGTCCCCAAGGAACATACATGCCAAACTTCAGCTTCCTGCGCCCAATAGTTTCGGCTGTAGCGTGTCTGTCAGTCAGTCAGTAACGCAAGGATTTTATATATTAAGATAAAAGTGGGTACATCAGACCAGACTTCATTCACGGTTTGTTTTGTTTTGTACTTTGTGATATGTTTATCCGATCACACCGCACAGCTTTTTACGTGCCCCGTACAAACTAGTGTCGCTTTTAAATATTGGTACGTTGAAAAACGAGATCTCTGTGATGAGAATATAAGAAAATTTTGTGAATGCTTAGACTCATTGACTTTTAGCGATTGTTATAATAACTGTGACCCAGTTGAATCTTTTAATTACTTTTATGATACATTTGTTTTGTTCTATCAATTGTGTTTTCCTATTATTCGAACAAAAGTTAGTGTACAAAAACGGCCGAAGTGGATCACAAAGGGTATTAAGCTATGCTGCAAGCGCAAACGACAATTATTGTGGCAATATCGCAAAACACGTACTGAAAAGAATAAAAATGAGTTTACTACTTTATCATATAGGCTTAATCGCATAATTAAATGTACGAAAACTATTCAAAATGAACAATATATAAATACGGCTCGGAATAAATGTAAAGCTATGTGGACATTAATTAACAAAGTGAAATTTAATATGCCGAAGAGCGATATTAATTATATTAATAGTAATGACGGAACGGTTATTGACGATCCTTTGGAGATAGCGAAAGCATTTAATAATTTTTTTATTGACCAAATACAAAGTCTCGATATTGGTAGCAGACCACATCAGACGGCAAAAATTTCACAGTCTCTGTTTATGGATCCCACTTCACCAGCCGAAATATTAACAATAATATCGACCCTTAAAAATACTCGCAGTACCGGATACGACGATATATGCACAACAATTCTGAAGCAAGTATCAACTAAAATCTGTTGTGTGCTAAGTCATATAATTAATCAGTGTATATACCAAGGAGTTTTCCCAGATAGATTAAAGAGAACTATTATTAAACCACTGTTTAAAAAGAACGACCCGCACTGCCTGGGCTCATATCGACCCATTGCTCTAATACCGACAATTTCTAAAATTTTTGAGAAAATTATGCATGACAGAATATACAAATTTATTGAAAGACATGATTTATTTGCCATTGAACAGACAGGTTTTAGGAAGAATAAAAATATAAATATGGCAATTTATAATTTTTTGAAAGAAATCACCGATTGTGTCGATAATAAAATGCCCGTATGTGCGCTTTACATGGATCTGACAAAGGCATTTGACTGCGTGGATCATGACATATTGCTGAGTAAATTAGACTCATATGGGATCAGAGGAAACATTTTAAATCTAGTTGGGTCTTATCTTTCTAACAGAAGTCAATGTACTCAGGTTACACGTTTGTGCCCAAAAACCAGAAAACAGACATATTGCCGCTCAGATTATAGACAGGTTAGCATAGGAGTCCCACAAGGCAGTGTAATGGGACCGCTTTTATTCAATATATATACTAACGATCTCCCGAAGATAACAAAACATCCCACAGTTTTATTTGCAGATGACAGTACAATTATATTTAAGGGTAAAAACAAGTCGCTTCTTGAATCTGACATTCACAGCACCTTATCTAATGTAATTCAATGGTTGACATCTAATAATTTAAAAATTAATCTAAGTAAGACGCATTTAATGACATTTAAAAATCGTATTCCCTTATTAACTGATATTGACGTAACCTACAAAGGCGATAAACTTCATACAATAGACTCAACAACATTTTTGGGATTGAACATAGATAGCAGTTTGAATTGGAAAGGGCATATAGAAAAAATCTGCTCAAAATTAAATTGTCAGTCATACGCTCTATACATGCTCACAAAAAAATTAAACCGTACTGCAGTACTTACGGCATATCATGGATATGTAGGATCCCTATTACGGTACGGGATCATATTCTGGGGCAATTGTACAGAAATAGAACAAGTATTTAAGGCTCAGAAAAAATGTGTCAGGGCAATGTGTAATGTTAAGCAAACTGATAGCTGTAAACCGTTATTTAAACAACTTAAGATATTAACCGTGCCGTGTCTGTATATCTTCGAATTAATATTATTTGTTAAAACTAATTCAAACATGTTCAGTAATTTTACAAATAAGCGTCACAATTTCAAAGTACGTTGTCCTCAACATAAAAGTGCGTTGATGGACAGGAGTGTTTTCTGTATGGCGCCACGAGTGTATAATCACCTACCAAAATGTCTGTTGTCAATAGATTGCATCCACAAATTTAAAAGCAAACTCAGACTATTTCTTTTAGATAAAGCTTACTATAATATTAATGACTATTTAAATGATAATTACTCCTTCCAATGATTTATTTATGTTTAAATACCAAATTGACTTGTGAAATATGTAAAATGTAGCGACTAATGCTTAATTGACTAATTGAAAATTGACTAATTCTTATAGTAAATACTTACATGTTTTTGATTTATGACATACTTAAACAAATAATTTTGACATTAGCCATTAATTAATAATTGTATTGCATGCCTTGCGGCGGATGATGGAGGAACCAATACATAATTATGTACCTATATAATACCACAATAATGTACCCATTTTCGCAATAAAGACATTTGAATTTGAATTTGAATTTGAATATCACTCAACCGCCATGATGGTTTACAGCGTTTTCGTGTCAAATTCAAAAAGGTCGTTTTTTCCGTTTTTGAAGAAAAATCAGATCACCTAATAAAGGAACGAATCAATCGCTAATTACATTTTAGGACACAAGCCTATTGATCGGTCAGAAATGTTACATACGGTGTACCACAGGGAGGCGTATTAGGACCCCTGTTGTGTTCTCATCGGTGCAGGCAATTCCGGTAAATTTTACGACTCTTTTGTTAACAATGACAGTCGAGAGTGAGGGCGATACTCAGTTAGTAACTCTATTGAGATCAGTGACAAACGGCGTGAGGCGATACTTTGCTTACCATTAATCAATACATACTTTGTTACCTTTTGTCCGACGCGCGTCGGCCGCGTGCGAGCGTGCAGCATCATGAAGTCGATGTCAGAGCCCCATACGTGACCTAAGACAATATTTATTACAAAAACATATTCGAGTACACTTTAATTATCCCTTTTTTTTTTTGATTATCGCTTGCTTAACGGTGAAGGAAAACATCGTGAGAACACCTGCATGTCTGAGAGTTCTTCATAATGTTGTCAATGACATGTGAAGTCTGCCAACACGCACTTGGCCAGCGTGGTGGGCTATGGCCTGACCCTTCTCATGGTGAGAACAGGCTAGTGCCCAGCAGTGGGAAGTTTATATATAGGGCTGACGATGATGATGCGATTTAGACTTAGAGCCTTTTCCCACTAGCGTTTGTTGAACGAAGGTATTCGATGAGCCTATGCGAGGCGTTTTTCCAGGAGTAAATTAAACGTTGCGCCAACGCGACACAAACGGCGCATAGTTTCGTCATAAGATTTTAACGCAAAGCATGCGTAGCGTTCAATTTTCTGCTGAGAAAACGTGACGCAATCCGCGGTATTCGTGCTGCGTATTATATATATACTGTACAACAATGGCATGTAAAAGGAAGATATTTACGCTTAAAATAAATATCTTGTACAATATCTACCTCCAAAATGAGCAGCAGGTACCAACAACGAGCCTGACCCCACGAAGGGGTCAAGCACAACATCGCCGGGCCTGACTTGCGCCTGGTTCGCCATTATGATCGAGAGCTGCGCGTCCATGCTCGTGTTGCCGATGAACTGGCGCTTCTTCAGGGAATGTACCTGGATCAGCTCGCGTTGACCGTCTGTTATCTGTAGGATAGAAAAGTTAATTAGCATAAGGAAAATATCTCTTACTCACGCACAGACGCCGTGGAACACTCGTATATACACAGGCACGCACGCATACAGACACGTACAAATGCAAACAGAAACACAGACACACACGCTCGCACGCAAAAAGACACACTCGCACGCAAACAGCGACGCACGCACGCAAACAGACACACACGCACGCAAACAGCCACAAACGCACGCAAACAGACACACACGCACTCAAACAGACACAGACGCACGCAAACAGACACAGACGCACGCAAACAGAGACGCACGCACGCACGCAACAGAGACGCACGCACGCAAACATACACACGCACGCAAACAGACACACACGCACGCAAACAGATACACATGCACGCTAACAAACACACACAAAAGCAACCACACATGCTTGCACGCTCACTAGCACATTCACACTTGCAAGTGCTTGCGCATATTCATATCCACATACTCATGTATCTTCTTTCACAATACATCCAAATGTCTATTTCTTCATTGCCAAGAAGATGAGTGAGAAAGGCACTTACTTACACTAATTTGGTTAAAATGTAGTACTTACCCATTTTCCAAAGAACACATCATAAGGCTCTTCAGGCACATTGTTAGGGTCCACCCCATAGAACTCCAGATATGCCATAGTCACATCAGGATTCTTGAGTTTCACAGGGCCTTGTAAAGGCAAATAACTGAAAGTCTGCAAAGAAAATTATTTTACAGAAAAAATTAGAACCCTGTTAGATAGACAGAAAAATTTAATGGCCTAAAAGAAAATTTACGAAAATGTGAAAATAAAAAGAGAAACACTTAAAAAAGCTAACAAGATCCAATTTTCCATAAACTCATGTTTCTATAATAATTTTATTATTGTTTACAAACTGTCTACTGGTGTATGTTAATATTCAGCCAGTTATCTACCTAGGACATAGGCTATCCTATATCACAGTAAAATGGCTATCCAGTTGCATGGTAAACTGGCTTCCTGGTATCTAGCAAACCGCCATAAATTTAATTTCAAATTCATAAACTGCTTCATATCTATGATAGTTGTCTGTATAGTGAGTCAACAGTCTCAAACAGGCTGATACTGTTCTCAGTCCTAGAATGTGGCTACCTTTTTGACTTCTGAAGATAGTTGTTGCTCTGCAAGAAACCTAATATTGCTTAAAATCTGGAACCTAATATTGTTTCATGTGGAGACCCTAGACATCAATGCCCAAGTATTAATCCCAACAGGGAAATCAAATGGAACGATAACTTAAATATAGGAAATACTTTACCTCAATTTTTTCAACCTTCTCTTTCATAGAGAAATGCTTGCAGAAAGTCTCAACTTCTATTTTAAAAGTGGTTTTTGCACTACAATTTGATTCTATTAATTCTTTTGGACATAAATGTGAGTCACTAATGTCATCAGTTTTACTGTGGGGCAAAATCCAAGCACCTGTGCTATTTTCTAAAGATTTCTTCAAGTTACTGTGTAATTGTGCCACTGTCTTTGCTCGAGACCATAACTCTATACAATTCTTGATGAGAACAGATCTAGAAGCTATCCTTTTAGCGCAATCTTCTGAAGGCAATTCTACTATCCAATATGGCTTTTGCACACATGGTTTTTCAATAAACTTGATAGGAATGTTGAACATGGATAGTATACTATTCATTTCCTGTAAAATAATTAAGGTCTACAGATTTAAAGAAGAGATTGTATTGTTATGATTAGGTAGATAGTTGTTTAAATTATGTTAATAACCCAAAATGAATCAGACGACAAAGACTATTAACTTTTGAGTAATCAGTCCTAGAACTCCTAAAGCTCATGCAACTTGAATCAATCCCAATCACAAGAAATGCAGAAGAAGTTAGAAGAGTGCGTAATATACTCACTGCATGTCGAAAATCCACATGCTCATGAGCAAACCATATTAAGTATCGACGCCACATTTTTACATCGTCAAACATACCGTTAACAATATTTAAGATTGAATTTATTTTGTAAATATAAGCATGTTATAACAACAACATAACCTCAATTATATTAATGCGTTCCAGTATTAGAAACTGTTGCTCTTAATATTTTTAGCATTCATTTGACATCAGCGAAATGTTCCACAATTTAAAAATGTAATAATTTGAGAATAAAATCAAACACAATGTAGAACCTTTCTTTACCTAGGTACTTGATCAGAATGATCAGAGAGTATAGACCCTACTAAAACTCTTCGTTTTACTTTTTAGCACACCACTTCTGTTTTATTGATGACCATAGCACCTATAATTTAGTTCAAAGAAACCACAGAGTACTTTTTATACAATAAAGAAACTAATTTTGATACGCTTGGAGCTTATGGATCAGACTTTCTGTCCTATTTATTTTCTTAACTCTTAATCGTACAATATTTGGCTAGTAATGAAGGTTGTTATATACATAGACTCACACCTGTGTCTCGAAAGAGTAGGCAGAAACTACGGAACGCCATTTCCAAAGATCCTGGCATATCTCTTGCTTCATTCACTCCAATTAAATTTCCCATGCATGCATGCGATGCATCTCATGAATTTCATGTAGGTTGTTGTACTAATTAGCAATAATTAACTAACCAATGTTATATTTTTATAAGTAAAATAACAACTTGTATAATAATAAGGTTTATTTCCTATCATCTTTTGGGACCACACACTTATCTTATTATATTATCACATTAATTCACACAATAAAATAACAAATAAATATTGTAAATTGTACTATGGTTCTTTTTCATCTGAGTTATTTTGTTCTAACATTTCTTGATATCTGTCACTGAGGAAGTCTTGGTAAGCATCCTTGATAGCTCCAGAGCAGGCCACATAGTGACCTCCAGAATGTTCCGCAACCACTGGCTTTATGAACAGGTTGATAAGGGATTCACTCATTTCTAGAACAAAAAAAAGTATATTCCTAGTATTTTTTACAGTTCCATAAACGGCTTTGACTGCATGGTTGGCGTAGTGGTTTAAGCGGTTGCCTCGCCGCTTGACACTGCACCGAGTGTTGTGGGTTCGATACCCACACGAGACAACACTTTGTGTGATTCATATATTGTTGTTTTGAGTCTGGGTGTTCATTGTGTCTGTTGGTTGTATGTTTGTAAAGTCCCCCGCAACACAGGATTTAGGCCTAGTGCGGGAGTTGTCTTTTAAAAAAAAAAAACTTGCACTCTGAAGCTTTAATTGACATTTAAAAATTACTTTAGATTGTAACTTTCATATTTATATATAAAACAAGTTATTTCATTGATCATAATCATCCAAGCACTATGCAAGCAGCATCCAAAACTCTTAAGTTGGAGCACAGGATTTGCATTCTAGTCTAACTAGATTTCACATAATATAACAACATGCAATTAAGGCATTTGAGCTAATGGAGAAGGAGAAAGCCATCATTTTAGATGATGCTGCTTAATCTAATGCCATAAGTAAAAAATAAATCTGATAACCTTTTGGTATAATAGAATCACTTTCTCCATACACATGTAAAGAGGGTAGTGTGATTTCTTCATCATAGAATCCCTTGTGGACCAAACTGCCTGAGCGGAAGCCAGATGTAAATATTGCAAACTTGAAGGTGTAAGGTAGATCTGAAAAAAGGAATTAGAATATTTAAAGGATGTATCCATGCAAAGTAGTTGATTGGAAGAAGAAAGTTTAATACCACACAATTTTATATTAAAGCAACAAAAGACAGCATTTTTCTTATTCTGAAATTGCCATAACCATAACATAACCTCACGCCTTTTATCCCCGAAAGGGTAGGCAGAGGTGTATTACACACCCACTTTTGGCCAGTTATGTTTTAGTCCCAATGTAATAGGGGGCGAGCCTATTGCCATCTACCGGGCACATTATTAAGCGAGCGATAATTAAACATAACTTCGAAAAGTCAGAGGTGTGTGACCGGGGTACCTGAGGATCGAACCTGAGACCATCGTCTCGGCAGTCCGTTACACCACTGCCATAACCTTCTCTCTTAATCTATCAAGTAAGATATGTAAGGATTTTAATTAACATGCATGGAAATATAATTTTGTTTTGGCCATTTAGGTTCATATAACTGCACTCCTTAATAAATTTTTACTAGTGATAACTGATAACCATCATAATTTTTTTTCTTAATGACCTTTTAATTTTTAAACAATTACTATAAAATGACCACAAGTTCAATACTTTACTTACATCCTTTCTGCTGCATAGCGGCTAATAGTCCAACTAGACAAGCACCCTGTGAGAATCCCATGAAGCCATCAAATGGTCCATGTTCCTCTACAACTTTTTCTATCAGATTCAAGGTATCTTCAAAGCCGAGCGCCGGACCTCCAAGGCACTTCCCACTGAAGGTATTGTCTTCTGCATTAAACCACCAAGATCTGGAATCTAAAAGAATATCTGATACATTTAGTTTTTGTAAGGTGTTAATAGGGTTATGCTAAATAGATCCAATACCATAATTGAGAGTAAAGCTCCATTTGTCCTAGATACATGGATACTTTAGGTACAAGTAAGGCTTCCCAGACTAATAAGATAATTAAATTAGAACATGATTTCTATCAAATAAAGCAAATTTAAAATGTCCTAATAAATAAATATTAAATAATATTAAGTGAAAATAAGTTATAATAGCATTACAATTTATTTTATAACTAAACTATCTAAGAAAATTATAACCTTCGTCTCCCCCACCGTCTTCGTTTACAACTTTATGCGGCGCTGATATGAATACCAGCTGTGCGTATTTCGCAACAGCTTTACGGAAGGAACCAATCTTGCCTCTAAACACGGCACCATTCTGTCTGTATCCGTGAAAAGCGAGAATCTTCAACTTTGCCCGGTCTTGGGTTTCCTTACTTTCCTTGTTGTTCTGCGGTGGCGATTGGTTAGAACTGGAGTTTGGCTCAGACATTGTTGTAATGCGCTGTGTTAGCTGATAATTTAAGCCATAAAATTGAATTAATTTTTTGACTAAAAAGCAATGTTTATTTATTTTGAAAGGTTATTTTCTAAATAAGAGCCTGAGAACTATAAAAATGACGCGTTTCGTACTTTTAATGTTTGACACGTTAACGAAACAAAGATAGATACATTTATTTTACAAAGAGAATGACAGAGGCAGCGATATATTACAGGCTTATTAATGGAAAACAGCTACAGCCTGGAACGCGTTATTACGGAATAGCCAGACAAAAAAAAAAATTCTGTCAAAAAACTCGACTAATGCATCAATATTCAGTCAGGCAATACTGAAAACAACGTAAACATTTGGCGCCAAAACCCATAACTGTCAAAATTACACCGCAAACCGTAGCGTGTATTGCTTAGTTGTTTTCTTTTTATCTTTAATAGTTTTGTTATAAGTAAAATGGAAGAAGGGGATTTTGATCAACGTCTGAGAGATTTACAGAGGGAGTATCTAGAGTTCCTAGACGATGAGGTATGTTTTTGAACAAATTAAGTTTTAACCTTAGCTTTCTGTATTCGACCACTTCTAACTTTTGTAATGGCTATTCACAGGAAGATCAAGGTATTTATATGGAAAAAGTGAAGCAGATGATAGCAGACAAGTCAAAACGCTTGAATGTAAACGTAAACGATCTGAGAAGAAAGAATCCTGAGCGCGCCAAGACTCTGCTTGAGAATGCGTTTGAAGAACAAATAGCGTTCCAGCGAGCGCTCAAAGAGTATGTGTCGTCTATCGACCCGACGTACGCTAAAGTTCAGGAGGAGTTCTTCGTTGCCTTCAGTGGCAGCTTTGGAAACAAACATGTTACCCCCAGAAGTTTAACTTCTCGGTAAGTACCTATAGAAATTAAAACAGGATCTGACTGTGACAGAAAGTAAAGTGTTTTATAATCGAAGAATAATAACCTTAAAACTAGTGTATGAAGTAATTAGACTGATCAACCAGCCTGTTAAAGCGGATAACAATCCTATTCATTACAGTCACACAGAGGTTAAACTTAAGTATAGATCACTCTTTACCCAACACACTTTCAAGGAACCCCTCAAATTTTAGTGCTAAAGATAAAATAAGCTTATCCACACATTTGCTTAGATCAAAGACAATTAATTCAATGTTTTTAGGATTTTGTAGCCAGATCAGTAAAACAGAACCCGTTGTCGGTGTCTGTCTGTCTCTCTGTATGTCACAGCGACTTTATTTATATTGTGGTTTATTTCAGGTATTTGGGTAATCTGATCTGTGTAGAAGGCATTGTGACTCGTGTCTCCCTGGTCCGTCCGAAGGTAGTGCGCAGTGTCCATTACTGCCCTGCCACAAAGAAGGTGATGGAGAGGAAGTACACAGATCTGACATCTTTTGAAGCTTTCCCTACCTCTGCTGTATATCCTACTAAGGTAAATATTTCGAAAATGCATTATTAAGCTAGAATTTAATAAACTAGTTGTAGTTGTATAAAATTTGAGAAACAAGTTTATTTGATATTCTGTCCATGATTGTAAATTCAAATTCAAGTATCTTGTATAAGTTTCCCTACAAAACATTTTAATAACTTATTATCATTAAAAATTACTACTTCACATCGAGTTCTGCAAAAGTTAAGCCTGTGCAAGAATCTGATAGTCTTTTGTTTCTATGGGCAAGGCTACTACAGAGGCTGATTTTAGTCTCACGCTGACCGTCAGCGCTCATAGCACAGCGCGTAGTTTGTCAGCGCTGAGGCTCAGCGTGGCTCGTTTTAACATCGTACTGACCGCCTTACTGTACAGTCGACGATCAAAATGCGGAGTGTATTAATTATTGCTGCTTTGTACTATCTATCCCAAAAAAATAAAAATTGGCGACGACGAAGACTCCATGTTCATCCATTGATTGAGCAGAGAGCCGTTGCAGGAGAATTTGTCTTGTTTTATGGCACTTTGAGGGCTGACATAAGTAAATTCTTCAATTACTTTCGAATGTCAAAGTGAACTTTTGACGAATTACTGGCAAAGATGCAGAATAAACTGGTCCATTACAGCATACGAATCGTGCCTGTACCACCGATTGAACGACTCATCAATAACTCGACCTGTATCCACTTAGCGATTCGCCATGACTGTACGCGCGATGACATCCGTTCCGCTCGACACTAAAACGCTCACTGAAAGCAGAGGCGCTCGAGCGATCTTCAGCGCTGACAGCTACGCGGGGCCGACGCGCGATGCGTACGGCTGCGTAGCTGACCACCGTGCGCACTGATAGCTACGCGTCATTCAAAAACGCTTCCTAGAAGTTCATATATCTCGGTCATCAGCGCTGACGGTGCGCGTGCCGTCAGCGTAAGACTAAAACCAGCCTTACTTTTATAAAGCTAAATTAAGCTTGGGACTTAACAACCTAGTCCTATATTACACCCAACAAAAGTGTGAATGGACATAAAAAATAAAATACAATGATAACTGAATCACTATTTTTGCTCAGGATGATGAAGGCAATGCACTAGAAACAGAATATGGACTCTCTCGCTACAAAGACCACCAAACACTAACAGTGCAAGAGATGCCTGAGCGAGCGCCTGCTGGACAGCTGCCCAGGAGTGTGGACATCATTTGTGATGACGACCTAGTGGATCGGTGCAAGCCAGGAGACAGGGTACAGATTGTGGGCAATTATAGGTGCCTGCCTAGTAAACAAGGAAGCTTCACAGCGGGCACATTTAGGTAAGTAATCTATACTTTTCAAACAAAATGTTGACCATTACTTACAGGGTTCCCACCAATAACTTAGGATCCCAAGCCAACCTCACCTGCAAGTGGTGCACCTGCTGATCAACGGACGAGGCTCTGGCAAACAAAACATCCCGATAAGCTGCAATAGGCTCGCCACCTATTGCGTAGGATTAAAACACTGGCGAAAAGTGGGCGTTTAATATGCCTCTGCCTACCCCTTCGGGTAAACAGGCGTGAGTCTATGAGTCTATGCATTACTTACAGGCAAATTGCATTAAGGGGCCATCCATAAATTACGTCACACATTATAGAGGAGGGGAAGGGGATTGATGAAGTGTGACACTGTATGAAGAATGAGATGAGAATGTATGAGGCCAGCTGTGACTAGAAGGGGTCGAAAAGACACGAAAATCGTGTGACGTAATTAATGGATGACCCCTAACTGCTGAAAAACGACCTACCCAAAGTTTTCAATCTTGGGGCTTTTGCCTAAATCGCCATGTTTGACTTCAGACTTTCATGCTACATGTTGTTGCCCATTTGTTTTTGTACCTTTACTTCCACCTAGATTTAAATGGTTTGACCACCCTCTGACTTTTATTTTAGATCCATCTCTAGTATCAAAGACCCTTAACTGGAAACCCCACAGATAAAAATAATTTCTACATTAATATTTTATCCTTTTCATTTTTACTTTGGTATGTCCCAAGGTAGCAAGATAGGTCCTTACTAATTTAGCACTTCATAACAGCTATCTTACAAACACAATCCTTTGTCCTCAGAACAATCCTCATAGCCAACAACGTGACTCAAATTAACAAGGATATGAACATGTTCATTACTTTAGAAGACGTAAAATTGTGTAAGCGTCTGGCTAAGCGTACAACATATGACATGTTTGAGGTGTTGAGCAAGTCGCTGGCACCCAGTATACATGGACACGATTATATTAAGAAGGCGATTCTGTGCTTATTGCTGGGTGGTATGGAGAAGGTACTGCCTAATGGCACGAGACTCAGAGGGTAAGTTGATTAAATCAAATCTTTTAGTTGGTTTAGTAGCTTTTTCAATTTCTTTGTTTATAGCTTTATAAACTTCACGGTTTCTTAAAAAAGGCGTGGATTAAATTGGATTTAATATTTTCGCCATAACAATTTACTCTTTGATTGTGGGGTATCTTTATTTTATTAGTAGGTCAGGTAAAAAAAGTTTCTTGCCTAGACAGTGAATTTTTTTTTTTTTTTTTAAAGACAACTCCCGCATTAGTACTAAATCCTGTGTCGCGGGGAACTTTACAAACATACAACTAACGGACACAATGAACACCCAAATTATACGACTCATGACTAAAGATGTTTTTCATGTAAACATTTAAGAATGTTCTTCAGCATATTATCAATATTGCATATCTAATCGGCCTTCTGTGTTAACATAACTCTAATAAATGCTTTAGAAATTATACAAATAACACATATTCCATTCCAGTGACATCAACATCCTTCTAATCGGCGACCCGTCGGTGGCCAAGTCTCAGCTGCTACGTTACGTGCTGCAGACAGCGCCGCGTGCGATCACTACCACCGGTCGAGGCTCCTCAGGCGTCGGTCTTACTGCCGCTGTTACTACTGACCCGGAAACAGGGGACAGGAGGTGAGTTTATTTATCAAAGGCTTTAGAGAAAACGTGTGTTGGATCAGAAGTGTTTATGTTACCACAAGTGACACTCTTTACTTTCATCCACATAAATAAAATATGTTTCGGCAACCTTTAAGTACTTTTATAGCTCGATTTTTATAATCTTTGAGATATATTTAATATTTAGTGGAGAGTTTGCCTTTAAAAAAATTGTGGTGTGCCAGAGGGGTCAGTTTTATGTCCTATATTAGTATATTTTATGTCCTATCTATAATATAAAAATGAATCGCAAAATGTGTTGGTAAGCGCATAACTCAAAAACGCCTGGACCAATTTAGCCAATTCTTTTTTTAAATGTTCGTTGAAGTTCAAAGATGGTTTTTACGGCGAGAAAATTTCTTATAATTGCCGAAAAAACCCTAAAAACAACCCTTTTCTTTTTCCCATACAAACGTTTTCTAACTAAAACGTAGAGTCAATTTGTAATTTATTACCGCTGCATAAAGTTCAAATTCGCGTGCGCGTCGATATACTTCTTTGTTTGATGGCAGTTTTTACAGGTTTCCAGACCTGAAGTCTCAGTGCTGCCGCCCAGTGGGCTTCATGTTAGAAGAAACCCATTGATAATCCCTACTTAATATTATAAATTCGAAATTGTTTAATTATGTATGTATGTGCCGTTTTCACGCTAAAACAGCTGAACCAATTTTGTTGAATTTTAATATAGAGATACATATATTGGACGACCATGGAGACGGATATAGGCTACCATAAGTTGTAAAAATTAAACTGGGAGGGATTGTAGGTAGGGTAGAAGTTTGAACGGCACAAATTTACCTCTTGGAAGTAAGAACGTATGCTTCACGTGAACGAACGATAGCCCAGCTAGTCCGGAATAACATAAAGCTTCGACCCTTTGGGACCGGGCAAAAGGCTAAAAGATAATGTCGGCTAATCTCAGGAACTAGCAGTCAGATTTTAAAAGTTGTTATTGCCTATGATAGCCGAATTATTCCGAAAGGCTGTATAAAATTACGCCACAACTTTTAGGAGCCAGACAAAAATAATAAAATGGTCAAACGAGAAGGGGGAGGGTTGGGTCAAAGGCAAAAAAGGCTAAACGAATAGGATACAATCTATATGGGTATCTTTTTCGAGATTTTTGGGACGCTGATTAGTAATATGAAATTTATTTAGTGATCCAAGATGGCGGACGGGAAATTAAAGATAACGGATGAGAAAATTTTAAAAATCAATATGGGTACCTATCGCCTTCGATATTTTAAGGGGTGAGGAATCTAAATACAACATCTATTTCGTGATCAAAGATGGCGGATGGGAAATCAAAGATGGCGGATGGGAAAATTTTAAAAAATCAATATTGGTATCGTCTGCAATGTTAAAAGAGATGGAGAATCCAAATACAACATCTGTTTCGTGATTCAACCTGGTGGATGGGAAAGCAAAGATGGCAGATGGTAACAATTAAAAAAATCAATATGGTATCGTCTCTGATGATTTAAGGGATGGAGAATTTAAATACAACATCTATTTCGTGATCGACGATGGCGGATAGGAAATCAATGATGGCGGACGGATTTTTTTAAAAATTCGTTATGGGTATCGGCTCCGATATTTTAAGGAATGGGGAATTCAAAACCACCATCTATTTCGTGATCAAAGATGGCGGATGGGAAATTAAAAAAAAATCAATATGGGTATCCTCTCCGATGTTTAATGGGATGATCTATTTCGTGATCAAAGATGGCGGATAGGAAATCAAAGATGGCGGACGGGATTTTTTTTAAAGTCGGTATATGGGTATCGTCTCCTATATTTTAAGGAATGGGGAATTCAAAAATACCATCTATTTCGTGATCAATGATGGCGGCGGCGATTTTTTTCTAAATCAATATGGGTATTGTCTCCGATGTTTAAATGGATGTGGAATCCAAATACAACATCTATTTCGTGATTCAAGATGGCGGATGGGAAATCAAAGATGGCTAATGGGAAAAATTTAAAAAATCAATATCGTCTCTGATGATTTAAGGGATGTTGAATCCAAATAGAACATCTATTTCGTGATCAAAGATGGCGGATAGGAAATCAAAGATGGCGGACGGGATTTTTTGACTAATTTTCAGTTTCCAAAAAATTTTTCGCATAATTTCATTTGACAAATTATTACTTTGCAAAAATCTATTCACAAAAAAATTGTAACGCAAACCTAATGTTTGGGAAATGAACGTTTAAACTATAACTTGTTTATCAACTAGTACTTCTAAATTTTTTTATTTAGTCAAATATTTCAGTTGAAATAACAGTTTTTACGCAAAATCAATAATTATCCTGATCTAAATAGTTCAGTTCCAGCTAACCAACTAAAAACAATGTCAAAGTCAAAGTCAAAAATAATTTATTCATCTAGGTCACAAGGTGACGCTTATGAACGTCAGAGGTCATTGGGCACGTTAGTGTGGAAACCATACCCATGGCGGACACAAACGAAATATAGCAGAGTGTATTCATCTATGGCTCTCATTTACTATGGCATTAGTCGCATTAATGTGAGCTACGGGAATCTCAAAAAATTCAAGTGTTATCTATGTATCTATCCATACTATTTATATCTGAAACTACTAATCCGATTTGAAAATCTTTTTGTGTGTGATAGCCACATTCATGAGAATGGTTATAGGCTACTTTTTATCCCAATATTCCTGCGGGATCACTGAATGAGGCCGACGAAGTCGCGGGCGTCCGCTAATTAATTGATATAGGTAAGAAAAATAAAATGCTAATTCATTAAAATAATTTTTATTCAATTTGATCCAAAGCAATCATAAGGTCATTTAAAAAGGCAGCGGGTGCGTCTGTTGCTTCCTGGTGTATGGCCCAAGACAGATAATAAACAACGATATGACAACCTATATATATAACAACCTGTTCAATTTACGAAAGAGACATCGTATAACATATCTCTAAACATTAGCTCATCCATGCACCATGCTGTACGGTTTCGATATTATTTTTATGCCTTTATAAGATGAAATAAAAACCTTTGATACCGTTTGTTTTCTTTTTTAAAGGATCCTGTACATTTTTCTCCAACGATTTTCATTTTTCAAAAATATTTTTATGGCATCTATTAAGTTCCTTGCGGTAACTGCCAGGAAAAACCGTAAAGCCTCCTTAAGGTGACCTTGCCTTACTTTTATATTTTATTTAATAATTTATTTCATGACCTGGACACAGCGTCCTTCAGTCGGCCTTACTTTTATACGGGCGTGAGTGTGGTGGTGTGTAAAATTATAGCCGATGTTGGTAAAATTATCACTATAGTGATTTTATCGCTGATGGCAGGTAATATTTCCCGAATGTTACCAGTTAACCCTAAAGCTTTGGTTTCCTAGGAAAGCGGTGCCGTCATATAGCGGCCGTAATACAGCGGTGAATAACGTCACTAGAACGTTGTCTATGTAAACAAAATGGCGCGGTTTCCTAGAGAGCGGTAACTGACACCGTAACGTAAAAAAGCGGTACCGCCATTTGCATGACGGCCGTCTTGTCGGTGTTAGATGGGTTCGTGAACGTTTCATTGATAGCGGTGAAGCTATTTTTAATACAAATTTGTGTTTTTTTTTACTGGAACAACGTACAAAACATAATACAAAGTTGTATTCATTGCTAAGTAAATGGCGACGTACTAAAATCTCAAATGCACCTTCAGTACTACGAGATTTGAATAAATCGTCTTCCGCCATACGACTATTTTTCTCTTCTGATGAAAGTTCATCCTCCAAGTAAATTACTTAAGCTAAATCAAGGTCGTCGATTTTCTATCTGAGATACTTTTCGTTGACGTTTGTTTTAAAAAACGACTGACGGTGTGTTAAAACGGCCGTGGAACTTTCCACATGTCGTCACCGTAAAGACGGCCGCCTTTTGACGTCCGTAATATTACGGCCGCTATATGACGGCACCGCTTTCCTAGGAAACCACAGCTTTAATGTTGGGTGAACTGATCTCTGATCTTGAGGAATTTTCCCCCTTTTTTTGTATCGCGATTAAATCCAGTTACGGACTGTCCCTCAAAGGGACGCCTCCGCGAACTCTGTACCGAGTTTGGGGCAAGTGGAGGGGGGTGTGTGGCTCGGCTCTCCCCCCTAGATGTTCGGGGGATACCCGCGACCCGAGGAAAAAACTAATGTTGGGAAAATCAACCCTACAGACGGGTAAATTACGTTTTATGTTAGGAAAATTTTTGTTTTTAAATTAAGGACTTTCTTCGGTCATCTTAATTTTTTTATGTGGAACATATCGCACCTTTAGAATTGAAGTGGCTTAACTCAAAAATTTAGGAAAATGAGTTTAATACACCGAACGATTTGTAAACACGTATTCTATCGGTTTATTAAAATTAAACCGACGCTTTTCGGCCGGAAAAGGACAAACGTACTATTTCTGTCTCTTTCAAATCACGCCATACCCGCGCGTCCCTTAGTATTAAAGAACCTGTTTCAGTGTTGCGACGATAGTGCTAAACGTTGTGTGTCGCGCGAGCGCTCCGTAAGCGACGTAAACCGTATTCCGCCGTTTTAATTCTAAACTTATGGTAAGTTATTTGATCAGTATTTAATTTTGTAATGACATTTTATTGGTTTAGGGCGTTTCAATACTAAATAAAATAATATTGTGGTGACGTATTTGTACTGCCGTCATTTTTTTATTAAACATTGCATGAATTGTGGAGCCGAATTTTATATTATAGCATTACGTTACTAACAGATTTTGTGACTACGGAGACTTAAACGTAAATATGTTTATTCTTTAATTAATTCTACCCCGCTTTGAGAGTTTATAATTATATTGTCTTTTTATTTCAGATCAAGTTAGAGGTTAAAAGAAGAGCAGATCACATTTTTCAATTATTGAATATCCGTAAAAACTAACCGAAAATACTAGCCTTGGTTGTCAACCTGTCTAGGAGAAGAAAAAAGCCGAAATTTAAGCAAACGTTCGGGGGTTGGGTCTCGTTAGCCTTGCTTGGCAACCTGTCTAAGAGAAGGAAAACTTCGAAATTAAACCATCTTTAAGGGAGCATACGAGACACAAAACCCCGATCTAAGGTGTGAAGTTGTGAACCGCCTCGTGCCGAGGGATTTGTGGCAATATGGCAAGATCGTAAACGGAGGGTGCATGTGTTGGTGGTCCACGGCACAGCTGTGATTCCACCTTACCCCCGTAAAAGGCTCTGCGGGGAGGGACAGTCTAGATCCATAAATCTCGTGGGAACGCTATGGGAACAAAAACTACTTCTCCATATGGCGGCAACGCGGTTTGTCGTTCCCCGCGAGGGCGAAAAGCGGCCTACGGAAAGCCGTTTTGCAACGTTGAATGTTGGAGGAGGGATGGACGGTAAATTGGATGAAGTATATCAGATGATGGATGATAGAAAGATTGTTCTGTGTGTGAATGAAAAAAAAAGGAAGGGTTGTGACACTACCAAGCACGGTGCATACACGGCGTATTGGTCTGGGGTAGACAGTACCACCAGAGCCTGCAAGGGAGTTGGTATAATACTGTCTGCGCGAATGAATGAGTGCGTAAAAGAGTTTGAATGTGTAATGCTAGGCTAATATGGATGAGAATGAAAGTAGAACCTACTCGTGTCCTTAGAGGTTTACGCCCCGGTCAATATAGTAAAGGGCATGTGACAACAAGAACAAGACGAAAGGCAGGAGTTTTAGGAGAGTTTAAGAGAGATTTTGAGGAACTGTAAGGATAACGAAAGACTAATCTTGTTAGGCGATTTCAATGGATGGGTTATGGGATAGCGAGATGGGTTTGAAAGGGTTTTAGGTGAATTTGGTGGTGAGAGCGTGAATGAAAATGGCAAAGTACTGCTCGAGGTTTGTTTGCAGTGGAGCCCTTGTGTGACAAGCACCATGTTTGATCACAAATGGGCTACATATGTGTACACGTGAGGCGAAAAATGTTAGAAGAAGTACGATTGATTTTGTAATAGTAGATGACCAATTGAGAAAGAATGTGATAGATACGAGGGTGTACTGGGGGATTGGCATCCATACAGACCACTTTTTGGTGTTAAGCCGGATAAGTGGGCTCTTTAAACGATGGCGACAACGAAAATACAATCAAGAGAGTCTTGGAAAGAATAAAAGTTGAAAACCTACAAGAGAAAGATGTGAAAGATGAATATAAACGAAGATTGATAGCACGATTTGAGAGGTTCGATTGCATCAATGATATGAAAGAATGATGGCAGCAGGAATATGTAGTGTGATCAAGAGAAAGAAAATACGAATGACTATGAATACATGGTGGGACAACGATGTGCAATCACCAGTGTCAGAGAAGAAGAAAGCTTGGTTAGATTGGTTGGCTGCTAGAGCAAATGAAAGAATGGGAAAAGCAACGAGTGAGGACATAGATGAAGCTAGAAAAGAGTTTGTTAGATCAAAAAAAATTGTGAAAGAGATGGTTAAAAAGAAGAAAGAGGAAAGAAATATGTTTTTTTTCGAGGAAGAACACACTCCTCGGAATACACATCGATCAGAGACATGAATGGGAAGATACTAAATGGTTTATCGTGTCTGATGAAGACATGGAAAGAGTATTTTAAAGGATTATTTGAAAGAACGGCGATAGAGACACCCACTACTGAAATGTATGGTAATGACAGCAATGTTGAAAGCGATATTGACATGGATGAAATTTTGAAGGCACTGGGAAGTATGGAATTAGGTAAGGCTGCAGGATATGATAAGATTACAGTCAAAATGCTGAAGGCTGGACAGACACTGTCAAAAGCTTATTGTAATAAAATAGAGTCGGCAGAAAATAAAAAAAAGATTTGAATTACCCTATAGGAACTATCATCCGTGTGGTGACGGATTAAGAATACGGATTGTCACTACCCCATATCATCCCATGGGTGTCGTAAGAGCCGACAGAGGGACCATATTACGCAGAGAACAGCACTGTAAGAGAAGGAAAACTTGATACAAACCCTATACCAACCCGTTTGGCCAGCGTGGTATAGTAGGCTAATTCCTCCTTTCAAAGGAGAGGCCTAGTCCAGCAGTGGACTGTTAAAGGCTGATGATGATGATGATGATGACATGGTTTTGTAATTTGTTACTACCTATTATTCTATCTATTCTGTTATTTATTGTTATATATAGTTATTTATTTTGTAATAAGTATTAGTTAGGCTAAAATGTATAATATTTTTTAGTAAAGATGATTACCTGATGTTGGTAGGTGTTGATTGTGGTGAGTGTATAACGATGATGATGCAAAATATCAAAATAAACGATTATGAAAGCATGATATGTTTTTCACTTTCCTTTAATTTAGCAAATTATCAACAATTAAACTAGCATATTACTCAATAAGGCATATTGTATAAAACACAACTTTAGAAATTAATCGCCTCTTTTTTAAATGGTCTGTTTTTTATTGGTGTTCTTTAGAAATAAATAGACTTAAAATAAAATAAGCCAAAAACAAATTAATAATTTTCGGTAAATAAGTGACACATTATTTTTAAATAATTAATTAACCATATGTTTAATTAATTATAGCTATAATTTAGCAAATAATCTTTAAAACAATTCCTACTCTAAGGTTTAAAAGTAAAATGATGACATCAAATTGGTTTCTGCAAGTATTATAATCCAATAACTAAAAAACGACCAATTCTTTGAATAAATTTTTGGCGTTTACCAAAAATTACGAATTTCGAATTAGGTCAGTACAATTCTAAAGGTGCGATATTACAGCGGTTCATAGTACTATTGTCATATAATCATATTACAAGTGGTAGTTATGGTAGAAATTGTAGCTTTGGTAAGAATAGTAGTTTTGAGAGAAAAGGTACTTTTGACAGCACCGGCGCTTTTGGTAGAAATGGTAGGATTAAAAAAATGGTAGATATGATAGTGTTGGTACGAAATACGAATAGTAGTTTTGGTACAAATAGTAGTTTTGATACGAATAGTATTTTCACAAGGAATAGTAGTTTTGGTAGAAATTGTATTATTGGCATATGGTAGTTTTGGTAGCAATATTACTTCCGATTGCTAACAAAGGTGCCATTCCTACCAATTCTACCAAAACTACCATGTCTATCAAAAGTACCATTTCTACCAAAGTTTACATTTCTAAATTATGATGGATTAATCACACCCATACACAAAACAAAATAAATCGTGCTTCTCACAGAAATATTTCTGGCTGGCTGGATAGCAAAAATAAAACGTATTTTCTTACTTATAAAAACAATTCTTCTTATTCAAACAATTGTATGCAATGAAAGGTCATATTATACCCCTTTGTTTAAAACTATTTTGGTTAATGTCCGCCACTGTCCGCAAAGGGGGTCAGATATGCCCAATGACCTTTTTAAAGTAAATTACTTAATGCTTCTTAATTTACATTTACTGCCTTGTTCGCAAAGCAATAGGTAGAAGCACAAGAAAGAACGGGCAATAAAACTCGTGGCCACTCCTTTTAATCGCCAGTGTTATGGTACATATTTTGTTTTTGTAAGGAGCTGCAACTGTTTCACATTGTAATTAATTACTTGTAAATAGTAAATAGGAACATACATAATACTTAAACAATTATGCAGTTACTAAATTAAGTGCTGTAGTAGCCTACCAATGTGAATCTTGTGTAACAGGAGTATCCACTTACGCCTTATAATGTAGGCAACTCGCGATCATGTTCAGAACTATGGTGGAAATGTATGTTACAGAAAGTGACGGTAAATGAATACACGAAAATTACAAAACAAGTTAGTATACAGCCCATGATAACGAGTTATCTTCATCTAACACTGTAGCAAATTTTAATAAAATTAGTGGAACAACAATGTAAATGTAGTAAGTTGAATGACCTAATAATACATGAATATTAAATTAAGGTGCGGCGACTAAGTAAAGCGAATCATCACCATCAGCCTTTAACAGTCCACTGCTGGACCAGGCCTCTCCTTTGAAAGGAGGAATTGGCCTACTATACCTCGCTGGCCAAATGTGTTGGTATAGGGTTTGATTCAAGTTTTCCTTCTCTTACAGTGCTGTTCTCTGCATACTATACTCCCTCTGTCGGCTCTTACGACACCCATGGGATGATACGGGGTGGTGACGTGTATTCTTCCGTATTCTTAATCTATCACCACACGGACACCCGGAGTAAAGCGAATACAATTTTCAAAAATAATTAGAGTGGGTACCATATATAATAGGTTGGCAGCTAATAAGGAGTATCGTAATAAGTAAAATGTAGCATATAAATAAGTCAGTAATAAGCTTCGTTTTAATTTAAACTAAAAAATAAAAGGCTGCTACTTTTTTTTTTTGGGAACTGAATTAGTATCTAAGCGGAAACTTGATGATGAAAAAAAAAATAGAAAATGGACATTCATAAATAATACAAATTTTAATATTTGCCATATGATTTTGTCTTAAATGAAGTGTTTCGTATATGTAAATAAGACGTTTCAGTCTTTTAAGCCAAGTTGCCGATCCCGAATTCTAGTACTTATTTATTTCTTCATTATAACATACGAGTACATAGACTACCAATGGGTTTTAATACTGTGTCCTTCACTCTAGAATCCAGAGTGAAGGACTCAGTATTCTATTATCTAGAGTCTAGATGTAGATATAAGATAGTCAAGGGCAACACTAACGTTATTTATTGTGGACAGACTCGAATGCTTTTAGGGGTGCTTGAACCCCTTAGAATGTCTGCTGAAGCCTCTCGTGCCTTCTTCTTCCTACCACATCTGTGTGCTTGTTTGACTGTTTTTGTTTAAGCTCGAAACGGATAGTTGAGCCGTTGAGCTGTTTAACCTTTTTCCACATTTGTCACTACTCTTACGGCCGGTCCCAATATATCATCTATCAATGACTTTGGAGATTAGATATACATATCTGACATATTTTGTATGGAGCTTATGTTTAATATGTCATTTCTAATCTCCAAATCTATGCATAATTTGGATATTGAATTCGATGGTTACTGTTTCCTACTTCATTTGTGTGAGCATTTGTCCAACTGTTTGTAGACTAGAAGCCAGCGTAATGATACTAGCAGACCGCGTTATAGTTCCTTCGTCACTGTCTTATCTACCGTATCTGTCTGCTTGTTTACAGGTTAGAAGCGGGCGCCATGGTGCTCGCAGACCGCGGGGTGGTGTGCATCGACGAGTTCGACAAGATGTCGGACATCGACCGCACGGCCATCCACGAGGTGATGGAGCAGGGCCGCGTCACCATCGCCAAGGCCGGCGTGCACGCCACGCTCAACGCGCGCTGCTCCGTGCTCGCCGCCGCCAACCCCGTCTACGGCAGGGTAACTCACAACCACCAACATGTCTAATACCAATATATAGGGTGTCACAAGACCCATCACCAAGCCGAAGTCTACTCGTTTTGCACATCATGCTAGGTCATACTACGCGAAAATAATACCTGGGAAACAAAATAAATTTTTAGCTTAAAAAAATAGACACATTTTATTAGCGGCACTGTATAGCGCGCGCTTGCAGAAAAATTGGCGCGAGAAATGCATCGTACCTACGCCAGCCGCGGTCGACCTAAGGGCGGTTTCAGATTAGCGTATTTTTCTGCGCGTATACGGTCGTTTCAGCATACGCGCTTACACGCGCGCTACATTATGTGCTACAAAAAACCGGACTTGTGTAAACGGGCATATTTCGGCGTGTTCGCTCGTAACGGTGGTGATATCGTGTCAGTATAACGCTTATACGAGCTTAAGCGCGCGTCAACGCTCGTACGAGTTGTGCGTGTGCCAAAAAGCGCGCCTATACGCGCCTACATGCGCTTCCAAAAACCAGCTTATACGCGCGTTTAAAACGCTAGTTTGAAACCGCTCTAACGGCGGCGACCACGTGGGTCGCGCGGCCAAGGGGAATGACCTCGCCGCTGATTGCCAGTAGGCATACACTGCGTTTAGGGAACTTTAAAGCCGTTTATTTTAGGGAAATATTGAAAATTTTGTTTATGTTTATTTGGCAGAAATTGTACATTTATCATTCTAAACACGATTTTGGAATAATTCGAAAAAATAATCGTGACTTTGAGCCTCAATATCTCCTGAACCAGTAATTTTCCAGGTATGGTGTGAAGTAAAAAATGTTTGTAGTGATTGGTACAATATGGGGTTTCAGTTTTCGTTAAGGGTCTTTTTACACCCTGTTTAAAGCTGTAGAAAGTTTGTTTGCTTGAACGCGCTAATCACAGCAACTACTGGTCCGATTTGAAGAAATCTTTCAATGTTAGATAATGCCCATGTATCGAGGAAGGCTATATAACATCACGCTATAAGGCACGGGAGCGGAGCAGTAGCCGGTAACGCGGATGTAACCGCGGGCTCCTCTAGTTCTCTTTATGTTTCGTCATTCCTCTGTTCTATATCAATTTTCTCTTTTGTCTTTTCTCTTTACGCTTTACTCTTTGCTCTCTTCTTCGCCACACTTGCGATTCAGTATAACATTTTATAAATTATTCTTATTCTCAAATAAATAAATAACGACGCAACAGACATCTTGTTCTGTTACCGCAAATGCAGAAGATCGCATTTTTTTGACATCCATATGAGCTCTGTTACTACTTTCGAAATTCAGAACAGTGCTGAATTTTAATTAACTTGAAGCTTTCCTGTTTCGACGGCCAATTAATAATCCGTAGGTACCAATAGTTTTAATGCGATGGTGCAGCTATCTTATGGTAAAAAAAATTGTGCGTGACGATAGCTAGGTGCCTTTTTTACCACGGTAAACTACTCCTCCTTCCACGCAAGTGGAACTGCGACAGAGATCATTGTTTAAAAATAGCTGTATAATATCATTTAAGAAGCACTTTCCCCTCGACCAGGCATTATTTTTACGGCGACAGTCGTCTTTGAAAAATAAAACCTAAATATGTCGATATTCTTATAAATCAAAATCATATATAACCGTTACTTTCCCCCGCAGTACGACCAATACAAGACGCCTATGGAGAACATAGGTCTGCAGGACTCCCTGCTGTCCCGTTTCGACTTGTTGTTCGTGATGTTGGACATCGCGGACGCGGACCACGACAACATGATCTCAGAACATGTGCTCAGGATGCACAGATACAGGTGAGGAACAGCATTATCATGACGATAGCATAGTAAAAACAGAATAGTAGGTTAGCTAAGGCCGATCGGCGAGTTAATTGCCTACTCTTGCGTCCTACCTACGCGCGGCGCATCCCGCACTGACGCCGCGCTTGCCGCGCTCGTCTGAGATAGTGTGCGTGACAAGTGCGTGCGTACACGGCGCCGGCGGCTCACGCGTACATCGTCAAACCAGCCAAGGCCGATTTGTATGCAGCTATCCTACTATTCTTTTTGTACTATGACGATAGTGTCATCTTCAGCCCTGCATACAAACTGTCCCACTGCTGGGCACGGGCCTCTTCTCGCTATGATAGGGTAAGGCCATAGTCTGCCACACTGGCCAAGTGCAAACTTCACATATCTTTCGAGATGAATAGTTTACAAAAGAAAAAAAAATATGAAAAAGAAGCGCTCACAGCGTGACTTGGCTTGCCTTTCGTAACCTCGGTAAAGTTAAGCATCACCTGCGCAAGTCACCAATTGGATGGGAGATCGCGTGTGGCATCTACATCCGCGCGCTACCATGCTTTCAAACAGACGCACTGTGTTTCGTCTAGAACATGCTAGCTGGACAAAATTATTTATTGAGGTTTTTTAGTTCGTACGGCTTTATTATGATATTCTAATGGGGTATTAGCGCATATAACACCAAAAAACAGGAGGTAGGGTCACGTGTGCCAACAAAAAAATATATAATAGCTATTAATCTTTTATTGTCAGACAGGTAAAAAATAACAATGAAAAAAAATAACAATAGTCATAAAATATTGTGCTACTAAGGACTTAGCTTCTAATTACATAATAGGGCATTATTACTACCTACTCAATAACAATACTTTTTACTTAAAAAATATGCAGTTAAAAACAATATGTTGACAACTAATAATAAAGTTAGATAAGGTACACAGCTTAAAAAAACATTAGTAAAATATTATTTACAACTTCTATTTATTCTGCATCACTAAATTCTTCTTCTGAAGAATCATCTACCATATAATCTGACATACTTTGATGAGAACTACAACGACTTACACTAGACCTTACATTTACAGGAGGGGGTATAATTAATTCTAAAACCTCAGAAGGAAGTTTACTCGTCGGTTTTTTCGGCACTTCCCTAAGGCCATTTATTACAGGATCAGATGTAATTAGCAACATATTAAGTAAATTCCTATTCGTGGCAATACGTGAATATTTTCGAGTATTGTGCTCCCGGAACCTCCTATAATCCTTATTACGCGCTTCCTGAGCTTCTTCAGAAAGCTGCCCAATAGGTAAAAGAGCCGATCTCACAATTTCTACACTGTGCACAAGAATTTTGTGCACAGTAACAGGCATTTTATACCACGAATAGAGACTAAGATAGAATTTTTTTGTGTCCTGTGTAAAAGAATTAAATTTAACAACATCAATATCGTAACTGAAGCTAAAGTTCTAAGGAAAATGCCAAAGTTCTTAATTAGTGTCACATCTACACCTGTAATATCTGAAGCCTGTTCAGGATTCTCAAAAAACCGACGAGCAGTATTCCCATCATTCGTATTACCAAATCCTGGTTTTGGTTTATCTACAATTAAACCCATTTCAACCTTAAACCTTTCTTGGATACGAGCCGAACGTTGCTTCACATTTTCTTTGTCACTTTGACCTCGAAGTTGCCATTTCTTAACTTCAAGACGATAGCTTATGTGAAGCAAACATTCAAAAGACCGGATCCAAGCGTGAAGGGGAGATATACCAAAACCAAGAGTTTCCTTATTTACAACAAATTCCCTAGACTCATCTATACTTATAATAAAACTGTAGAGAGGTCAATTCTGTACATTGAATATATATTTAAAATTAATATTGGAGGATGAATGGTGATCGATACTGATGTCAAAAATGCAATCAGTAAATTTTTTGTCTGTCTGTCCGTCTGTCTGTCTGTATGTGCACGCATGGGTTAAAAACTACTGAAGGGATTTTAACCAAACTTGGTACGATTGTAGTACATGCTCCTGGGCAGGTTATAGGCTATACAACATAACGCTAAGGCACATAGGAGCTGAGCAGTGACGATTTTAAAACAAGTCGGATGAAAATGCGCTTTCGAACTCTTATCCTCGCATACGTTGATCATACACCAAAAGTATGTATTACAAAGATGATGGTCTTCAAAAGATCTACAAAAAAGTCCTCAATAGTGTATATTTATCTTTTATAAATTAGCCACAATAACGTGTTTAATAGTTAGGCATTTCTTCAAAGTGTATTAAATACATAAATATATTGTATTTCCCATAGATATATCTTTATCAAACTCCCATATTCAAAAAGTACACTTGAATATGTATTTTATAAAAAAAACAAAAAGAAATCGGTTTATAAACACACAAGATATAGACGAAATGAAACTTCCAAATCTCGCCGCGCCAGTATGGGTACGGCTATACGGTTGATTTTTGTTCAACGCGAGAAATGGCCATCTATACATATAATAAATCTGCAAGTGATCGATGTCTGTACATGGAAGATATTCAGGAGAAATATATTTAAAGGGGTCTATATTAAAGAAGAGAAGCCAAAAATATAATTATTACAATTTTTGTATGTTTGTGTGTGCGTTTGTGCACGCTAATTTCAGAAACGACTAATCGAATTAGGATGCGGTTTTCACTGATGTATTGTGGTATGCCCCATTTAACATTTTGTGTTTGTTTTATACGAATCGGTTCATAAATAGAAAGTTGTGTCAAATTAAACATTACAATGCATTTGTTCGGTTAAAATTTGTTCTATAAAAGTAACTCTTTAGTTGAATTGGTTGAAACTTAATATATTATGATCAGTCAAATGTAAAAGTACGAGGGTTGAAAGATTATAAATAGGATATTTTCGAACATTTGGATCTTCCAATTTAAATTGAGCTTAAATCTGTATGATTAATTATATTAAATAGGGTTCAGCTTAGGTTTGACGTATTCGCACATGTACCTATATGTAAACAGCTCGCAGAGTGGCGAGTCATTTCATTATACTGGATGGGGATAAACACTGGTATGGCATTGTCTGAAGCAAGTATAAGTAAAAGTCCTCATCGATTACGCCATAGGTTTGAGATGCTACATAGTTATGACATAAATATGAAGACAAATTGGCCGAGGACATTTTTAGGTTCCCACAACAATTTAATAAACCGTTGTTTGACAGTAGACATAGTTATATCTAACCTATTACTCATTATGGCCTGCCTAAACCATCATTTGCAGGTGTGCGTATGAATAAAGATTACGCCATACACGAAATAAACTATTACCCATTAGAACTAGCCAAAAGCAGCGGTTCACAGAATACATCTTTCTAAAAATATTCAATGAATTTTATCAGTAATAGTTAATGGTTTCGGTATAAGATGGCTGTGACATACGGATGTACAGACAGACAGACAGATATGGAGAATCTATCAGGGTTCCGATTTTTGCCATTTTTGGATAAAGAATCCTAAAAATTGCCTGCAATGTTTAAAATTCCGATCGACTTGGACCACGCAGAGTTCTGTTTGTTATACCTCTAAAAGCAGTGACAAAGCTAAGATTTAACGTTATTGTCATCTTATCATATGAGATGAATAAACGATGGCAAACCGTGAAGCGGTCTAAGCATGTAGATCGCAAACCAAGGGAAATCAAGCAAAATGACGAACCCATGGCAGTATAACAGTACTTTTTCGTGGCGATTTTCGTTAGGCTCTGTCAGTTATACCACCATACAATATGAGACAAGATGTAACGTTATGGGTCACTTTTACGTCACGCTCCTCGATATGCAGAGGGAAGACGACTTAACTTGCGATGCTGCGGCGGCCAGAAAGAGAGCGTCCATAGCCGCACCGTCGTATTTAAGGGCCCAAAGTATAGTGCCTGAAGTGAGCTGGCGGGGGCCAGCCGAGAGGTGAGAGGACGGCGTCCGCTACGAGTACGACGTCACAAAGAGCTGATGAAATAAGAGCCTGTCTAAAGAGTTCTTAACTATGGGATTGTCGCTATGCGTTTGACATTAAATATGCGAGCGCGATTATGAGGCAACGAAAATGCACAGGAATGCTCTGATCCTCGCGATTGGTAACTTCGCGGTGTGGACTCGCACGAACAAGTGAAAGTCATTTGAACTATTTTCCGGACATCTACATCTACACTATTCAATATAGGTATTATATGCAATTTAAAACATGTTGGGTATCAATTCTGTAGCCTAATGAAAAGACAAATTCCACGCGAACGGAGTCGCGGGCACAGCTAGTCATTCATAAATTTAGGAGTAGCTTCACAAATGTAACATTTAAGTGCTGGCAAAGTTTCAGTCACAGCGTTGCACACTTTATCATCAATCATCGTGAACAGTAATTCGTGTTTGACCGATATCTCTTTACCATCTATATTACCTATTGTTGGCACCAATTGGTTTATTTCCTCCAAAATCTTGTTGGCTTCTATTACAGTAAAATCTGTTGTTTCTTTGGAGAAAATAAACTTAATCAGTCGACAATACATGGTAGAAGATGGTCGAGGATTCTGCCAAGCAACTCTACCACTATTGTCACGTAACTGAAGTGGCACGAATGAGAACATAAACAAAAACTCATCTGTGTCTTCACTGTTTGAGAATTTTTGTTTGTATGTGCTATGACCGGAACTTCCATCACACCCCCACTTGCTAACAAGGGAGAGTGATGAGCCAGAATCTACAGATTTTAAAACTTCACGCTGTGCACAAATTAGATGTTCAGCTGTTTTATTTAAAACCGCCTGAAGTTTAATTTCTGCACGCGTTTCGCTTATAAAAATCTGCTCCTCGGGAGGGTAGCATTCAATTTTTGTCTGCCTAACACTATAAAATGATGGGAATACCTCCTGCCTTAATGCTCCATTTCCTCGATTGTTTATAAGAGTGGCTCGTGGATTTGGCATCCACATAATATGCCAAAGCCTCCTCTTTGGACAAACATCTTGGTTGTTCGCGTACCTTTTCACCCACATATCTTTTCATTTCTTGGCACTTTTCCGGACTATGGCTTGCTTCTTTAATCACAGTAGCCAAATTCCGATGTCCGGATAATCGTGCCGATATTTCAGCAGCGGCTACTAGCTGGTTTACATCTCGCGTGTGTAGTAGGTCCTCCACGCGTCTCCTTTTCGTTTTTTCACTTGCTTCAGGAAAATCTATTGATGGACGTCCACGAATCGAACTCTTACTTGATGATGATGGTGTTGAGAGGTGGACAGATGCTTTGAATGTAAAATCCCCAGACAACCACTCAGAATTCTTAGTCAGGAAGCGATTACGGCATTTCCCACATTTTTCCCATTTTTCTGTGTATTTGGATGACAATCTTCCAATTGTCATTTTAATTTCCCGCTCAGATGCTTCCGTGATATTAACAAGATCATGTTTCATCACTATAAACTCATACAGTCTACTGTTGCGGTTCTCATTAGCATGTTTCTGCCATTCATCAAAAAACTCCATTTTCGAGACTGAGAATTCGTATTCTAGAAAACAGACAAAATGACAAAGTTGTACTCAAGTGTGCAGGCTAAGATGACTAAAATTTAAAAGTTAACAGATATGGCTATGCTATATATAAAATCTAGCCCGGGTACAAGAGGGTACAAGTAGTTTCTAGTCCAATGAATTCAGAAAATCATCAAAATTTGACAAACTTCTTTAAACTCGTGCTATTTAAAAAAAATGGGGAAATGTAAACCTATTTTCTTATTAGAAATAAAAAGAACATACCTTTAACTTGAAGATCCATCACTAACACTTTTGAAAAAACTTAAACTCACTGACATAGGATGTTACTTCCGTACACGCAAAAATGCAATTAATAAGTGGTTTTCTTACCTTTCCTTATATACTAACCTCATTACCTTATCAGTAGTTGACACGTGTCCAAAACAATTCTCAGAATTGGGGCACCTGGGTATCTGGTAAAAGGCTCAGGTAATAAATTTCAGGTAATTAGACAATGACTTTTGTCCAGCTAGCATGTTCTAGACGAAACACAGTGCGACGGTAATTTGTGTGAATTTTCTACCAACGACAACCCAGCCTCCTAGACGGCAGACGTAAGACGGACACTTTCTGACAACACGTTAGACTTATACGTCTTACATAAGACCAATCCCAACACTAGTTTTATTACGTACCGCAAAGGACAATGGCAGATCTCCATACATCAAAATGTCTGTCTGAAATTAAATTGAAGCGCACAGTAATAAAAAATATTTTAAAAAATTCGGCGTAAGTAACAGAGTCTATAAATTATTCTAGTTTCACTCGGGAAACCCGGAAAAACAAGATATCGGTGTTTTAGTTTTAGTTAAGAATGAACAATGTAGGTACGTTTGAATTATCAAATGAAATTATGTCAGATTGACATCAAAACGCAGAAGTATTCTGTAGCATCTAACTGTCACAGCCAAAGACAAAAGCAGAGCTGCGCATTTTAAATCGATTTTATGTGAAATCGATACAACATTAAAACGATGCTGTGACGTTTTTATTTGATTTAAAAATTGTTTTGCTTCAAAAATAATTAGCTTATTGATATAATGTTAATTAAAGATTAAATAACTGCATTTTAATCATTATATTTTGATAATCGATACGGATCAATAGCACTCACGTCTATTCCTGTCATACCGTTGTCTATGGCAACAATCAAATAATAAAGTAGGTACCTAGTTCGTAATCAATTGGAATGCTTTTTATCATCATAAAATACTCCAGCTTTAACGAGACAAAGTAAAAATATGAAAAATCGTAGAAAAAAAAAACAATTTGTTTTGTTCATACGAAGTTTGAGGTCGCCACAACAAACCCAGACCGAATTCTGCCATTGTTCTTTGAACCGGCCAATTAGAATGCATTTTGTAGTCCCCTTCGGCCCGCATACCTCACCGCTTGGACAGAATTGTTTGTTTGTAGAAATGAAAACATTAGGTGTCTAGTAGGTTGGGTTTTGGGTTGTCGTGGTTTTCTACGCAGAATTTATGGGCGAAATTGACATGCATATTCTTAATACTGGGCTTGGTCATAGAGCATAGATATTTACATAGAGGCGCATTTCTTATAGGCGCTCTGTAGACAAACTTTCTGTGACACATGTAACCCATATTTTCGCTTGGCGGCGTGGCAGTCGCGCTGTGACAGCTGGACTCTACGAGTGCAAGAGAGACGAACGTTTCTCCTGTGTATCTTAACTACGAGAGCAAGAGAGACGGATAACGACACCAGCGCCGCTAACGGCGCCAACTACGAACTACACTGACGTGTCGTCAATACGCCAATTGGAATCGGCACACGAAATCCTTAAGAAATACGCTTCTATTATAAATCTGTATTCATTGGCTTGGTCCTCAATTCACTTTTATTTTATCATACAATGTACATGTCTTCTTTTTAGAAATCCGAAGGAGCAAGATGGAGAAGTTTTGCCAATGGGTTCGTTGGTAGAGATGCTTTCAACAGAGAATCCGGACAATGAAGAAGTTGAGGTAATTTAGTAACATATTACCTTCTAGATATTCTTTCTTTCCTTTTGGTGATACCTAAACAGAATTCAGTACTTGAAAAGGACCTTGAATAGTTTAGTTAATTAAATAATGGCACAATTTGAAGAGATGTTTGATGGTTCTGATTCGGAGTTATTAGTTCTCTTTCACCTCATCTCATCAGTCTATAGCATTCCAATGCCGGCCATTGGCCACAAGACCTAATCTTCCATTTTCACTATCTAGCTGCTACCAGGCACCCTCCTCAAGCTTCAGTACATCTAGATAGAGAGCGTCCAACACTGCGCTTGTCAAGACGGTCTCCATTCAAGCACCCGCTTACTTCACCGACCATCGGCTCTGCCACATTGTTACATATTAGTTTCCCTAACAAAACATATTGCACACACCATACACCCAAACACACACACGCGCTCGCACTCACTCAGTAGCGCCGTTGCGCAGCCCATACGTCTCTTACACTTACACACCAACCCACACACACATTCATATACATTTCATTCATACACACCAACAATCTTAATACAACATTTTATGCAGGTACCGACAAATAAAATTAACTAAAGTATTATTTAACAAAGTTGTGTTTTACCAAAAGTGTGATAAATTAAATATGTAGTAGGGAGTGCCTGGAGATTCGTAATACAGGTCTTGAACCTAGTACGGACTCCAGCTCTCACTAAGGAACAGCTAAGTTATTTGGTAATTTGTTGTAATCACTTACCTTATGAGAGAAATAAAAAAATATGCCTATATTATTAAATTATATTATTAATTGTCCAGGAAACAAGCAAATCAATCTACGAGAAGTACGACCCCCTCCTCCACGGCAACACCCGCAGCAAGAAGGACCAGATCTTGAATACGAAGTTCATGCGCAAGTTCATCCACATCGCGCGGCTCATGAAGCCGAAGCTAACGCAGGAGGCGTCTGACACCATCGCTGATGAGTACGCCAGACTCAGGAACCAGGATATGATGGACACTGATGTTGCTAGGGTGAGCAGGTTTTAATATTTTACTTGGATTTAAGGCTAAGCAAGCAAAGTAAGACCAGTCAAATATTCGAATCATCATCGTCCTAGAGTTATTCCAGTTGCAGCCCAGGGTCCATGTACTAGTCTAATCAGATTTTTATTTTTTTTTATTAAATATCGCGAATAAGACCCGTTTTAATAAAATTGTATGATAGGTATATACAAATCGCGAAAGTTTAAAATCGATTACTAATCAGATTTGACTGAATATAAGCTTTTTCCACAGCGCCTGCCGTCTAACCGCCGCAACCCCCCTCTGGGTTGCGGAGGTTAGACGGCGTAACGGTGTAGCGATAATCCCCGGTTTAGATTAATGTCAGTTCATTCAGAGCCACTGATTGCCCATAACGGCTGTCAAATATCTTCGTGCCTGCCGGGACTGACGGCTTCTCTTGCTCTCTGTGGAAAGCGATAATAAATTAAAAAAATATGCACACAACTTAAAAATGACAGTGGTATACGCCGTGGATTCGAACCTGATACCCTGTGCCCTCTGCATAGCAGAAAGTTGGTATTTCCACTGTTAAATGTGTTGTTGCCAAAACTAAATTCTTAATTATCATATTTATGTAATTTTTGCCCAGACACAACCGGTGACGGCCCGCACGCTGGAGACGCTGATCCGCCTGTCGACGGCGCACGCCAAGTGCCGGCTGAGCTTCCAGATCACGCAGGATGACGCGCTCGCCGCCATCGAACTTGTGCACTTCGCTTACTTCAAGAAGGTACCTCCAACCATTTACCGTCTATAAAACGCGCGTGTTTTTGTGAGACATTATTCAAAGGCACACCTCTGAAGTTAAACCGCGAATTGGGTAACCTCGAATGGTGTCCAGGAATGCGACGGCGCGCGTCGTCCACAAAACCATGGAACGTTAACGTCATGGAACCATGGGAAGCCGGCTGAAACCACATCTACGGGGGTTAAGCCAATTGCTCTGCTATGCGCTGTGAATTTACCTACAAGTGTTACTAAGCCGATAATCGCGTTACGTAAAATAATACATGCATGTACTCCTTGATATGGTTACTAGTAAATCCTAAGGTTGACTAGCCACTGGATTGTAAAAGCTACCCGGTTTTTGTGCTACGAGTAAGTTAGGTTTAGCAACACACAACTAATAATGCAAATTGCATTTTTAGATATTTTACTATCTACTTAATTCTATTTAAAAGTCAATCTTGTGAAGTGACGCCAAATTGTATTTATAATTAATATTTACCATTAAATGAAATAATAAGTTAAATTATGTCTGAGTTTGTACGAATAGTCGAAGTTTTGTGTCTTGAGTTTTAGTTGTAGGAGGGTGTCCAGTATTTTCAAATTTTTATCCACAATTTTGAATGCTGCCCTAATTACGTGATCTTTCTTATGTAATTATCATCAAATGTGTTTGCTTGCAGGTGTTAACACGTGAGAAGCGACAGCGCAAACGTCGCGCGTCATCCGACGAAGACGCGGCCGCTTCCGACTCCGAACAGGCCGGACAGCCCAAACCGAAGAAATCTAGGCGAACTGTAAGTTGTATTTGTTGCGTCCACCTCTGGTGCCTTACCCACAGTAGTAGACTCAATCTACTTGCAGGAAAATGATAATAAAGCAGTTAAGGCACTGACAACCGCTATTGAGTTGAGCTGCTGCTATCACTGTCGGATTGTAGAAGAGGTGACGTTCAGAACTTTTTACAAACCTTAAAATAAATTAATTACTTACTTAAAAATAAGTTGAGTAGTGAAAAATAAAAAACAACCAAGTTCTATATTTTAATATGATATGTTATTGTTATAAATTTTACCAAGTTGATAAGTAATACAGATACTTTTGTTGGAAGGTCATTTTAAGAGGTTAATTTACTATTTTTGGTATCGAGAAAACTTTTCAAAAACGTGTTTGAATACAACAGGTTTCTCAGAAATATATTCAAGATTAACATACTGTTACGAGCTGGGTTTCGGTGATAAATTATATACACTATGCCAGAAAAACTGCACTTTATTAGTGAACACAATAACACTAGATACACACACTTAATTCTTCAACACTAATAAAACTCACCATTCACACCACTAAACACTTCCGTCTTACTTCCTTCGCTTGATGATTATCGCTCCGATATTCAATTGTAACTATCTCTTCTCGCCCGTCTGCGTGGTATTTATACCGGCCGGAACACATAACTAGTATTTTCGAGACTCATCACGAAAGTTTTGGTAGCTTGCGGTCATTCTAGTTTGTTCTATTTACAGCAACGCCATCTATTAGAGGATAGATGAAACAGCTTTAAACCACCGATACATCTAACCTCATCTAGTTCTCCCATTCACTGATAGATGGCGTTATTTTCAATTCGTAACAATAATTTTTTTCTGCCGTCACAAAGTTTATAGATTTTGCAAAAAAAATTTTGAGACAAGCCTTTTTTGCCATTTGGCTATTGTCAGCGTCTTAAGAAACAAATCCATACTTTCACATATTTCTTTAAAATTCTAACTTCTTCTGTCCCCTCGGGAGATTCCTGTAAAAACACGTGGTGTTCCTCCAACTAGAGGGAGGATTCTGTGACTCATCTAGCTGAACCGACGACTGTTCTAGATTCATAATAGATAGTAAACGAGCCAGACGTTTAGAATCAATGTCTGCACGGTTGGCGCAGTGGTTTAAGCGGTCGCCTCGCCGCTGAACACTGCACCGAGTGTTGTGGGTTCGATCCCCTCACCAGACAACTTTTAGTGTGATTCACAAACTGTTGTTTCGAGTCTGGGTTTTCATTGTGTCCGTTAGGTTATGTTTGTAAAGCCGCGTTCACATTTCTCTGACGTGTCGCGTCTGACGCTCTTTGTCGTAATTCAAATATGAGCTTTACGTATTCGAGCTCATATTTGAATTACGACAGAGAGTGTCAGACGCGACACGTCAGAGAAATGTGAACGCGGCTTAAAGTCCCGCGCGACACAGGACTTAGTGCTAATGCGGAAGTTGTCTTTTTTAAAATAATAAATGTTATTGTACCCAGGCGGGTGGAACAAACGCGGACCCTTACGAGTTCTCGTCGGACGAGGAGGCCGAGCCGGTCCTGCGGGCCGCGCACTCCTCACAGCCCGACACCGAACAGAGGACCACACGCTCCTCCCAGAAGAGTATTAATGCTAACAGGTGAGAGAGAAAGTTCCTCATCATTCTAGCGCTGTCCCGCTCCCGGTGCAGACAACACTTTGGACTTGCAACTTGGGCTCTGCTATCTACACCAACCAGATTGGCCTTTTCCAGACTAACTGCCGTCAGACCTCCGCGATAGGATGACAATATTTCATGGCACATATATTCTAGTACCATAGTATATGTGCCCATTACGGATTGGGGTTCGAAAAACAAGGGCTTAAGAGGAAACACAACGGCAGTTTTTCCATACAAACATAGTCTCCTGTTTTCTCCCTGGATAATGCCAGTAGAGCAATTATTTTTTTCCAAAAGATGTATGGCCCCGATTGGCATGTCCCTGTGTTTTCCTTTTCCTCATAAATTAAATATTAAAAAAGATATGTACCTTCAAATACCTCAAAAATTGGCCAGATTTTCCGCTGTGTTCAAATATCCAAAAAACAAATTTGGCTAGATTATTTAAAAAAAGGAAAACATAGGAACATGGCCAAAGCCTTTCTTTAATTTAATATGAAAAAACTAGTTAAATCGATGAAGTTTTGGAGAAGAAATCAAGGGAATACGAAACGTTGATTTTGTGTACATTTAATAGGCATTTTTGGTCCAAGCTGCAGTTGTCTGTATCGCGCTCTGCGGGGGGAGGCTTGAGGTTGCGCGACAGCAATAGATTTTACAAATACCTATTTTTCAATTCTCTCGCCCGTAGTGTTTCCTCTTAAAAACTTAGTTCGAAAATCAGTGGTGCATAGCCATGCAAAGTTCATCAACCCAAAGTCTTAAGCATGGCAATCTTAGTCTACACTATGCTTTTGCTGCCTCAAATCGGCTTTTACAATTGCGTCAATTGAAATGGACTGAGTTTGTTTACTTAGATACGTTGTTTACAAGAGATGGTAAGAATGAAGAAGATATTGAAAGGAGAGTTAATGCAGGTAATAGTGTGAATGGAGCTCTGAAAGCGTTTATGAACAGTCAAAACGTGTCCAAAAAGGCACGTTTGGCTGTACATAGAGGCGTGTTAGTGCCTACCCTTATGTATGGTAGTGAAAGTTGGGTATGGTAGAAGAGATTTGAAAGTAAAATAAATGCTGTAGAAATGAGAGCACTGAGAAGTATGTGTGGTGTGTCTTCGACCGACAGAGTAAAGAATTGTGTGATACGAGAGTGGTGTGGGGTAAAAGAAGATGTAGTGACAAGCATTGAGAAAGGCATGTTAAGATGGTTTGGGCACATGGAGAGGATGGATGACGATATACTGACAAAGAAGATATATAAGGCAAGTGTGAATGGAACAGGACAAAGGGGAAGACCTAGGCGCACGTTCTCTGGCCAGATTGGAGACATCCTGAAAAAAGGACAAGTCAGAAGTACCCTTAACAGAAGAGCATGCATGAGAAACTTTATGGGAGTGAGTGAAGCAAGTGAGGTATGTCAGGATCGTTGCAAATGGCGTTCCGTAGTCTCTGCCTACCCCTCCGGGAAACAGGCGTGAGTCTATGTATGTATGTATGTATGTCACTAGCACTTGTAACTATCTCTGACTTGAGTAATTCACTGACAACATGATGCCAATAATATACCATTGTACCAGTAGCATCTCCATAAATAAACCAACCTACATTGTTCACAGGCTAACACAATTCAAATCAGCGTTACAGCAGCTATTCCGGGAAGAGCGCGCTAACTCACTTCCATTAGACCGTGTGACAGCGTACGTCAACGAGAAATACTCACACGAGACATTTGACGCGGGGGAAGTGCAGGCCGCTCTGGTGAAGATGACGCAAGAGAACCAGGTCATGATGGCTGATGATATCGTGTTCCTCATTTAGGGGGAGTGGAGTTGATTCTCAAATGTAGTGGATAATACAGAGGCGTTTAGATGTAATGTGAAATATGGCCACCTAAATATGTTGTAGGCACAGAAATAAATAGTAATAGAACGGTGACATGGGCATGGTGCGCGTGTCAAACTATTGCACTATAGCGCATGTGTTTACACATGTTGTACAACATTATTCTGCCTGACAATCAGCAATGGTCAGTTTTTATATAAACAATAACATAATTTCATTTGCCACAGCTACATCACACACACACATCGATAATAATTCCTTAGTGTCCCCTCACTATCTATACGTCACTGTGGGCGGGGCTTGTTGAAATGTGGCACGCGCGAAATGTACGCGATGACGTGACATTCACCATTCTATTACTATTTATTTCTGTGGTTGTAGGGTTTGTCTGGGTCTTGAATGGGAATAGGTAAACAAGTATTGTCTATGGCTATGACAAACCTACAGGTTTTGGGAATGTCACCTTATACTGATAATGTGTTGAATTGAGAAGGTCGCCTGACTTCTGGAAGTTAAGGCGTGATGTCAAAAATACTTATAAAACACTTTCTAATCGAAAATTTGTTTGATACTTTGATAAGATTTGGTTTATCATCATTATTATGTTACTTCTCGTTTTATTTTGATTATAAGTTGATGTATTAGTCTATTTTGACACATTTACAAAGTAAGAAATCGACTAACTAAAAAAATCACAATTTCTTCAAGGACTATTTTATTGTCCTTACACAAGCCATAGTTAAATAGATTTACCGCCTAATTAAGTGTTATTGTTATTACTATAATCCTAATTAATAGTTGGATATACTTAAATATTTTACGTTAATGATAATAACTTGTTAAAAGCTATGCAAATAAAATTGATAAGACACAACTGGTGATTGGAAACTGTACCCCTATGAATAAGTGATTATTTCGAAATAATAATAAATCAATGTTACTTTTGTACAATTTACTAGAAAATAAAACCAACGTAATTTTATGTCAAATAGTTTTATTTAAAATAGATAATCCTTATTTACTACAATCGAATATCATGTCCTGCCCTTTTTACCTTTACCTTTATTCTTTCCGCCGAAACCAGCTTTGCCTTTCTGAATTTTGCCACCGAAAACTTTCTTCTGTTTATTGAAAGGTCTACCGCCTTTATCATTACCATCTCTGTTAAATTTCCTACCACCTTTGTCATTTTGGAAATTACCACCTCGCCTGTCATTCTGGAATTTTCCACCACCTTGCCTGTCATTTTGGAATTTTCCACCACCTTGCCTGTCATTATGGAATTTTCCACCACCTTGCCTGCCATTCTGGAATTTGCCGCCGCCTTGCCTGTCACTGAATTTGCCATCTCTCTGGTCCCCTCTGAACTGTTTGTTTCCGTGTTGCCTGTTCTGTACTTTGCCTGTGTCTTGGTGACTCTGATATTTCTTCTTTAACTTCTTGTCAAGCCTCATCTTCTTAAAGCCTCGTGGACCGTCGTCGTCACCTTTCCGTTTCTTCGTTGTGTCTTGTGTGAAGAGATCTGAAATGTAAACAATAGAACATTAAATAGTATAATCTAAAATAAATCTGAAACTCAGGCAATATGATTGTACGTTAAAATGGTATCTAGCAATCATCGTCGTGACACTTCAAGTATTAAATTATAATATATATAAAAAGATATTGGTACAATCAATATGGTCATCTGATATCCAAACTATACAGAGCCTGTAAAATGGCAAACAAGCAATAAAATCTTACAATATGTACAATCAAACAAATCGGCGCTGGACCAGTTTGAAAAAAATCCCTTGGCTAGGAGTCGAGGCACACTAGAAACTGGTTTTGTATATGTAGCCCTGGAAGCGACGATGTCTTGCTAAGCGATTCTCGCCCTTATAGTGGTCTAGCGGGAAGTTGTTTGACTGTACCTATACACAAGACAGAAATAGAAATTCATCAAAACAAAGTTCATTCTGTGTGCGCATCGAACCCACGACCTTCGGCTTAGCAATCTAAACTAAAACTAGGACTGAGTCTATAACAAACTAACCTTTTTCCGGCTCCTCGCCAACTTCCTGTCTGTAGTAGTCTGCATCGTCTTCCACATCGTCCTGGTCCATGTGCGCGTGTTGCGACTCGGCGTTGGCCAGTTCCATGAGCCTAGGCAAACAAGAAACATGAATTAAAATCAACTACAAAAGAGAAGTCACAACTTGGCGCACTGCTAAATAAATAAGTCGATAATTTTTACCACTATAGCCACTTTTGCAGTCTATATAAAACCAAAATTATTTAAATAGAAATAGTTTTATAATAACCTGTTCTTTGGACAGATTCACGCCTTTATCCCCGAAGGGTAGGCAGAGGTGTATTACACACCCACACTTCGCCAGTTGTGGGCGAGCTTATTGCTATCTACCGAACACAAGCGAGCGATAATTAACTTTACATAACTTCGAAAAGTCTAAGGTGCCTGGGATAACTGGGGATCGAACCCGAGACCATCGTCTCGGTAGTCCGTTACGTACAATACTGGGCTATCGCCCCTATTGTTTAAAGAATTTACTGTATAGTAAAAATGGCAAAATATTCTAGAAAGCTGACTGAATATATGATAGCTGTTGTAAGTTACAAACTTCTGCTAAGGCTGAATTTGGCATCTGAAAAATAATGTGCTGTCCTTTTTTGAAAGATACTGTCACGATTCAAAGAGAATCAATATAAATGTTTCTTTACTAATATCAACGAATACAGATTTACATAAAAGCGCAGTTCTTAAGGATTTCGTGTGCCGATTCCAAGTGGAGACTGTCTCCAGTTCAGTTCGTAGTTGGCGCCGTTGGCGGCGCTGGTGTCGTTCTCCGTCTCTCCTGCTCTCGTAGTTAAGATACACAAGGGGAACGTTCGTCTCTCTTGCTCTCGTAGAGACAGCTGTCACAGCGCGACTACCACGCCGCCAAGCGGCAATTTGGGTCACAGAAAGTTTGTCTTTGGAGCGCCCATAAGAAATGCGCCTCTATGTAAATATCTGAGCTCTTTACTAATTATGTTAATCTTACCTTTGACTTTCCGTTACTTCTTTTTTCTTCTTCATGCCTTCGAGCGACTTTTGCTTGAGATCTTCTTTCTCCTTCTGTTTTCGTTTGACGTTCTCTTCTTGTTGGGCTTTGCGTTTTTCTTTCAGTCGCCTGTAAAAATCACGGTCAAAATGAATAAAATTTTTATTAGTTGTGTATGTCTGCAATATGTTGATAATTTATCTACATTCGATCTCGAAAATAAGTTAAAGTACTCTCAAACTTTTGGGGTTAATGCACACAAATTCGCGTAAATTATTCGAAAATAAAGGTTGAAACCCTTTCTATTGTTACGAGCTGGGGTTCGTGATAAATTATATACACTATGCCAGAAAAACTGCACTTTATTAACTAACACAAAAACGCTAGATACACACACTTATTTACACAACTAGTAAAAACACACTTAATTTTCACTTCACTAATAAAAACACCACTATTCACACCACTAGAACAACACTAAACACTTTCGAATTACTTCCCTTCGCTTCTTGTTGATCGCTTCCTTATTCACTTGTTACTGTCCTGTCTCGCGCGCTCTCGTTCTATTTATACTGGCCGGATAACATCACTAGGCTTTTCGAGACGACTCACGATATTTCTGGAAACGTGTAAGGTGTTTCTAGAATTGCGTAAATGTTCTATTTACACCTACGCCATCTATTAGAGGATAGATGAAACAGCCTTAAACAACTGATACATCTAATCTCATGTAGTTCTCCCATTCACTGATAGATGGCGTTATTTTCAATTCGTAACACGGCCTCCCTCTTAAACGTGTTCGTCTCGAACATCGTTAGACCCATAGTAACGAGCCAACCGGTCCACATGAACTATCTTCGGTGCACCTCGCGACCCCTTCTGGATTCGATAGGTGACGTCGTTCATCCTGGTAATTATGCGATATGGCCCGTCCCATCTGGCTTGTAACTTAGGCGATTTTCCATTGCTTCGTACTGGGTTATGAAGCCACACCAGTGATCCCTCATCGAAGCCTTTGTTGTTTGCCTTCCGGTCGTAGCGAGTCTTCATCTTCTCAGACATCTGTTGTCCAGATTCCCTGATGTGCTCGTATACGTCGTTCATCCTGTTGCGTAGCTCGGTTGCGTAATCCGTTATATTGTGTGGAGATTCTGGTGGAATACCGGTGATAAGGTCTGCAGGTAAACGGAGCTCTCTACCGAAATTAGCAAAAGCTGGTGTTACTCCTGTAGTTTCGTGGACCGCACTGCGATATGACAGGAGAAATGGTTGGATGTGCTTGTCCCAATCTCTTTGTTTGCTCTCCACTACCTTCGCCAGGTACCTTTCCAGTGATTGGTTAAACCGTTCAACCATGCCATCTGATTGCGGATGATAAGCCGTGGTCCTGGTTTTATGTGCACCCATTACGCGACAAGTCTCCTTGAACACCTCAGATTCGAAGTTCCGGCCTTGATCGCTGTGGATTTCCAAGGGCACCCCGAACCGACAAAAGACTTCATGCACCAGCTTATCGGCCACTGTGGTAGCTTCTTGATTTGGGATCGCAAACACTTCAGGCCACTTCGTGAAGTAATCCATCACAACCAAGAAGTATTTGTTTCCGTCCTGGCTCTCAGGAAACGGCCCAGCGACATCCAACGCTATGCGCTCCCATGGGGCTCCCACATTGTACACCTTTAATGCACCTCTGCTTCGAGTATGTGGCCCCTTGACAGCCGCACAACTTGTGCATTTACGGCACCAATCCTCGACGTCATCCCGACAGTGGAGCCAATAAAACCGCTCCCGGATCTTAGTAAGGGTCTTCTTAACTCCCATGTGACCTCCCGAAGCACCATTGTGATAGAGCTGCAAGACTTCCGGCACCTTAGTTTTGGGCACTACCATTTGCAAATGGCACTGGTTACCGCGAGCGTTTTCCCATTTGCGGCACAGAACTCCATCCTGGACGACCAAGCTTTCCCACTGTGCCCAATAACTCTTGGTGATAGGGCTCATTGCTGCGATATCACTCCATTTGGGCCTAGGAGCGCCTGATTTCTTCCATTCAAGAATCGGCTGTACATCCTTGTCATCTCGCTGAGCACTCTGCAAAGCTTCTCTCCATTCGTCGCTTAGATCCGTCTTTAACATCCTCACTAGCGCTGCCTGCTTTGCTTCCTGTCGGCTACAGTGCTTGCACTGGTCGGGACACGGCCTACGCGATAGGGCATCTGCGTTACCATGGGACTTGCCGCTGCGATGTTGTATTACAAAATCAAACTCTTGCAGTAGTTCAATCCATCTAGCTACTTGTCCTTCTGGGTCCTTAAATTGAAGTAGCCATTTCAGCGCTGCATGGTCGGTTCGCAGGTGGAATTTACGGCCCAACAAGTATTTGTTGAAATGCTGCAATGTCTTTACTACAGCCAAGAGTTCCCGCCTGGTGACGCAGTAGTTTCTTTCGAGTTTGGATAAGGCCTTGCTGAAGTATGCTATAACAACTTCTTGATCACCCTTCTTCTGTGACAGCACGCCGCCAATTCCGGTGTTACTGGCATCTGTGTCAACTATGAATTCATGCTCATTGTCAGGGTAGCCTAGAATAGGTGCAGTACACAGATGTTCCTTAAGCTTCTGGAATGCAACGTCACAGCTCTCATTCCAACAGAACTGCACTCTGTCTTCGGTGAGCTTATGAAGAGGTCGAGCAATGTCAGCAAAGTTCTTCACAAACCGTCGATAGTAGGAGCATAATCCGAGGAATGCTCTGACCTGCGTTTTGTTCTCTGGAACTGGCCATTCCTTCACGGCAATGATCTTATCCGGGTCAGTTTGAATACCGTTCTCCGAGACCACATGTCCTAGAAAGTTCACTTGCCGTCTGAATAACGCGCATTTCTTCGGACTCAGCTTCAAATTAGCTCCTCGTATCTTTGACAGCACTTGCTCCAAGTTTCGAAGGTGATCCTGGAAGGTGCGCCCCACGATGATGATGTCATCCAGGTAGACCAAGCAGGCGTCTCCAATCAGTCCCATAAGCACTCGCTCCATCAGTCTCTCAAAAGTAGCCGGAGCGTTGCACAATCCAAAGGGCATGACGTTAAATTGCCACAGTCCTTTGCCTGTGGAGAATGCCGTCTTCTCTTTGTCTCGAGGATCTATTTCCACCTGCCAGTAGCCACTTTTTAGGTCTAAGGTAGAAAACCACTTCATCCCCGTCAGCGTATCCAGTGTATCATCGATCCTTGGCAGCGGGTAGCTGTCCTTCTTCGTGATGTCATTCAATCGGCGGTAGTCTACACAGAAGCGCATGCTGCCATCCTTCTTCTTAACTAGGACAACCGGAGAGCACCACGGGCTGGACGAAGGCTCGATTACGCCTTCGTTCACCATACCGTCGATCATAGCTTCCACTTCACGTTCCCGTGCTACTGGCACACGTCTTGGTCGCTGGCGAATCGGTGCTTCACTTCCCGTGTTTATTTTGTGCTGGACTAGTGCTGTCTTCCCTATGTCGGCATCACTGGTCGAGAAAATATCCCCGAACCGGTTCAACATCTTCTGAGCCTCGGTCTTCTCTTCCTCCGACAGGGTACTTTCGCAGTCCTCTAAAAGAGTAGACACGTCGAATCGTGCACCCTGAACCTTGGCGCTGGTAGGTTGCTCTTGACATCTACGCATCCAAGCCGCTCCTTCATAGGTGCCCAATTCCGTCCCTTTCTTGAGCGACACTTCCTTGTCACCTGCATTCAGTGCGCGTACTGATGAAACTTTTGTACCCCTTACCAAGGTTCGTGCAATCTTCCAGGAGGCCTCTTTCTCTAGACCTTCGATTAGTACGCAGCGGTTCCCTCGACCAGAATTCCCTGGTAAACAAACTGGTACAACAGTTTCCGTCCGCGGGTGAAGAATGACATTCTTCAGGCAGTACACTTTTCCTGAAGTTGCACCTTCCATGAAGACTTCTTCCGAGCCACACTTCAACACTCCCTGGTTAACATCGATCTCGCAGCGATACTTCCGCATGAAGTCCAGGCCCAAGATGCAGTCGTCCACTATATCGGCCACGATGACTTTGTGACGGTAAATTTTGTTGCCTAGCTTCAGATCCACCTCCATTTCACCTCGGACGGTTATGTGCTGACCGGTAGCTGTTCTCAGATTCACACATTCATTGTTCCTGAAGCAGCCCCGAAGAACCCGTCTTGCCAGATGGAAACCGACGACTGTCCGAGAAGCACCCGTGTCCAATGTCAGCTTGCATGGTGTTCTGTTAATTTCGCCTTCGATGATCAGGCTGTTCCCGTCGCATGATTGCGAGATCGAGATACTTGGGGCTCTTCCATTACCAGCCAGCACCCGCCCCGCAGTCCTGGCTTCTACTCGTTTCCCTGCTCTCGCTGCCTGGCAGGCACATCAGGCGACCCCTTTGGTGGAGACAGGGTGTCACCAGGCTGCCTACGCTTTGGGCAGCTCAAGCGGATATGGCCTCTTTCTCCGCAGTTGTAGCACCGAGGTGACGACACAACTTCCCTGATGCGGTGACCTCGGTCGTCGCGTCGCACTGCTTCCACCTCCAGAGCGTGGGCTAAGGCGTCCTTGAGGTCCTTGAAGTGCCCAAGCCTCACTGCTGCTCTTACCTCCAGGTCCCGGATCCCATCCGTAAACGCCTGTACGAGGTTCCCATCAATAAGCGCAGGAGACGACTGGTATGCCTTCCTGACCAGCTTTTCCACCTCTAGAGCCCACTGCTGCAGAGTTTTTCCGTTGCGTTGTGTCCTGTCCTTCAGCTGAGCACGATACACATGTTCGAGGTGCGCGTCTCCGTACCTCGCCTCCAGCGCCTCAAGAAGCTTCTCGTAGGTGACGTCTTGTCCGAGTGCCTCTAACACTGTCAGGGCCCGGTCGCGAAGGCCCAAGGTTAGGGCGGTTAAGGCCTGTTCTTTGGTCCACCCATTCGATCGCATCACAGCCTCAAACTGGATCTTGTATGCAGACCATGATGACGAGCCATCAAATGGTGGAACCTTAAACCCACGAGGTGAGGGCACTACAGTCGCAGATGTCACTTCGTTGGATCCGAGCCCACGCAATCTCCTCTCCACTTCAGCGACACAGGTGTCGTGATGGTCGTGTACACGCTTCTCTATAGAGGCGACGCGAGTCTCAAGCTGGTCGTGTACGAGCTTCTCCACGTCGCTGATACGAGCCTCGTGCTGCTGGAGCTCCTCCTTTACCACCTTCAGGTCCTTCCCTACAGCGGCGCTGAGGTCTTTCATCACCACCAGCTGTTCCTCCAAACGGCGGGCCTGCTCCTCCTTGTCGCGCTGCAGCTGTTCCTCTAGGCGGCGCGCGTGCTCCTCTTGACGGCGAGCCTGCTCCTGTTGACGACGGTCCTGCTCCTCTTGACGGCGGGCCTGCTCCTCCTTGTCGCGCTGCAGCTGTTCCTCTAGGCGGCGCGCGTGCTCCTCTTGACGGCGAGCCTGCTCCTGTTGACGACGGTCCTGCTCCTCTTGACGGCGGGCCTGCTCCTCCTTGTCGCGCTGTCGCTGTTCTTCCATGCGGCGCGCGTGCTCCTCCTGACGGCGGGCCTGCTCCTGCATGAACGCCATCAGAGCCGCGATGTCGGGCACCGTCACGGAGTGTGTGGCGCTTGCAGGCTCCACTGCAGCCGCGGAGTCGCCTGGTCCACCAGACGATGGAGTAGGATCGTCTCCGAAGCGTCTCTGGTCCAGGTCTTGCTGGCGCTGGTTCCTGGTACGCACTCCTTCAGTTTCTTCTTTCGGCATAACCGGCATAATTTATCCCTTTCTTCTGACACCAATTTGTTACGAGCTGGGGTTCGTGATAAATTATATACACTATGCCAGAAAAACTGCACTTTATTAACTAACACAATAACGCTAGATACACACACTTATTTACACAACTAGTAAAAACACACTTAATTTTCACTTCACTAATAAAAACACCACTATTCACACCACTAGAACAACACTAAACACTTTCGAATTACTTCCCTTCGCTTCTTGTTGATCGCTTCCTTATTCACTTGTTACTGTCCTGTCTCGCGCGCTCTCGTTCTATTTATACTGGCCGGATAACATCACTAGGCTTTTCGAGACGACTCACGATATTTCTGGAAACGTGTAAGGTGTTTCTAGAATTGCGTAAATGTTCTATTTACACCTACGCCATCTATTAGAGGATAGATGAAACAGCCTTAAACAACTGATACATCTAATCTCATGTAGTTCTCCCATTCACTGATAGATGGCGTTATTTTCAATTCGTAACACTATTATACATATATCTACTCCGAAGTTGCGGCGTGGGTTCACCAACCTTAGCAACGGCATGACAGTTATCCCGTTACCCGTTACAATAGCTGGCGAAACGTTATTTAGTAGGCTAAATAATTTAATTCGCTCTGGCAAACAAAATATCCCGGTAAGCGGCAATAGGCTCGCCACCTATAACGTGGGATCAAAACTCTGGCGAAAAGTAGGCGTTTAATATTTTTCTGCCTACCCCTTCGGGGAAACAGGCGTGAGTCTATGTATGTATGTAAATAATTTCGACGTTGGCATAGAGCGGTAAATAGCTATGAGTTTATGTAATTACTTCTTTTCTTCTCGCTTCTTCTTGATTAGTTTCTTTTCTTCCTCTGTCTTCTCAACCAGCTCGTGGAATAGCACCTCGCCGTCCATCAAACCATCTTCTACCTGCAAGATATCATAAGTATAAAAATACCTAGTTTTTTAACCTCTGACAATAATGTATGAAACAGCGAATTCTTTTTAGCGATTTGCCGATGTCTCCGAACAAAACTCTATGGACTGACGACGCCTTTGCTTAGGCTTTGAGGTATAATTATAAAGACTTCCGTACAGATCAATTATCTTACACAAGTTTCATTAACGGATGTTAATCGCATCTTAGGTATATCCGACGCTTCGCCGCCTTTTCACCGCCCAGCCCTAAACGCGATGTGTCGCTGTACGCCAACGTATAAATGTATAACAATTATATAGTACGAAAGCAGGGATGGCGGTAAATATATGCGGCGATAACGTCATATCGATAATGAAAAAACAATGTGTAAATTAAAATTGTTACTCAAATTTACAATAAAAAATACACACTTTTACATTATAATGGTAATTTGTTTTATTTCATGAGCATTTATAGTAAGAAAAATGGGTATCCATTATCGGAGACAAAGATACATGCATAGACTTGCTAGAGATAATAATATAATAGGCACAACACTAGTCATTTCAAAACGTAGTCCGTTTACTTCATATCAAGTCGTTGGCGTTCGTAGCACGATAAATTTCATAAGAAATAGGGTTGTCTATTGTTTTCTTTCTGTGTATAGATTATTGTTAGTCTATACTAAAAACGCTTGAATGTTTTTAGTTTATATTTGAAATCTAACATGAACAGTCAGTCAGGAATATTGTTTGAAGTGATCACAAGTGGCAAAATAAGTGTAGTTTCGGAAAGGGATGGTAAATGACTTTTTAATACTGATGTGCTAAATCTTTTCAGCTTATTTTTTATTCAATGCAAATGAAAAACTGGCTAGTTTGATTAAGGATATACGAATACCTAAATTCATAAAAAAGTAATTGAACTTAGCTATTCAAAATTAATATGGCCAGTATCAAATCAAAATCAGAAACATTACACTCCTTTTTTTGGGCAGTGGTGTAAAAAGATAAAGGTGCGCGCGTTGCCCGGCACTATGACACAATGACCTTGACACCTATGCGCTTACGACGTCACAGGTTTACTTCTATTGAAATTGTCGGCGCTAGTGACACTGACATCTTGCCATTACGTAGAGATGGGTGTAGCAATATCGAAAACCCTCGGCACATTTAATGAATTTTAATAAAGTGATTTGATACGTGCATAAATTTTAAAACGTATTATGTAATACGTTATTTACTGACCGGAATTACTTTTTAATCACAGATTTTAAGAACGATTGAATGGAAAAAGACAAATAAATATAAAAGATTCTAATGAATGCAACTTTCGCGTCACATCACTGGCCTACTTGATATGAAGTCGTTGGCGTGCGGGACATAAAAATATTTGAGGCCTTTATGTTTTTATCCATTTTAACACAGAAAAAAGCCTGTTTGCCTGAGCAAAATAATAAATAGGGATTCATTCGTGTCCATCTACACAATTACAAAAGAAACAAAAGTGTTTATGTATCGTAAATGTATTTTTTTTATAGTGAACTTCTATAGAAGTCGTGGCGTGGACGGCACGAAAATCCTGAACTTCTATAGGAGTTGTTGGCGGTGAAAAGGTTAAATAAGTCAGTAAACTCGATTAACACCCGTTAACTAAAATTGTACGATGTATGTGTAAGGATGTGCTAGTCGCTTTGGAGGGCGACTGGTCAGAGATCGCAAACTATAGAAATTTGTGGAAAGAGGCCTTTGCTCAGCAGTGGCACAATATAGGTGAACGGTGGTTGGCACAGAATTTCTTCCTCTAAATACAGGTGAACCCAAAAAAAGGCAATTACCTTAATAAGTTGGAAAGATATCCTAGGCCCAAGTTCGTACAGTCTGATGGCGGACTTAGACTCGGCGGCGGCGCCTCGTGTCGCGAGGTTCTGTGGCAGGATCACCTGCGAGTTGGGGTCGTCCTCGAACTCACTCTCGGACAGCATGCCTGCTCTGCAACATTATGGTAATATTTTGTATAGATTCGAAGTTTTAAAACGAAGTGAACGCTTTATTGACAATCGTGGAGCATTGGCGCTCTATTGTGGGTAATTAGAAATTCAAAATAAGAAAAACAAATATGTTCTAAAATAGTACTCACTTATCAAAGAATTCTGACATGTCTTTACAACGATTTAAATTAGGTATCTTTCCTTGCACCATCTGTAAAAAAGAAATAATTTATTGTATAAACTATAAAGCATTCTCTAGAAAGCCGTCAATTCTATTTGCTGGTGTTACTAAATATTCTGGTCTCTACCTTTTTAGTTCCTTTATTGAGTCCGACAGGCGTAGCTCTAATGGCGTAGTGACGCATGTCGACTAGCTTCGTCGAGGGGTTGTAGTTCATTAGCACACAACGACGAATGTTCTTTAATTTTACCTGAAAGTAACAGATGGAATTTATAAGTACTCTTAATTACAAGAAATATTAGGGTTATAGTAAATATCAGTAATTACACATAAGTAATGACACCTATTGTCTGATGACACAGAGACTAACGATATCTAATGGTCACAGACGGAACTATTGAAGATCGTAAATCGCGATCACTACATATACAAGTTCTCCACTACATATTTAAGGACCTTCTCTTTGCAGCATTGAACTGCAAAAGGCTATATGTTGATGATTTTGTTTAACATTCCTTTCAAATAATTACGCGATATAAACCAATTTGATAAATATAAATAGAATCAAGTGTTACTCACAGTAGTAATATTGATGGTAGGGAACATATTCTGGAACATGGTGGCCATGAGCTTCATGTGCATGCCCTCCCCGGAGAAGCTGTTGAGCACGATGAGTGGCGCGTGCTGGAAGGCGCGCATCATCACGTACTGCTTCCGCAGGGATGATATCACATCGCGGGCTAAACTGTACTGTAGGGACAAGGACATTTGTGCTTGGTGACTGCATTGGTGGATTATGTTTTATTGATTACTATTACATTAACAAAAATAATAAATCAACAAATATATATGTACTGCATCTAATGAATGATCATGAGTGTAACGGTGTCCGATCATTTGACAAAAAACAAATGAAAAATTTTCATTTGACAAATAACATTTGACAAAATTTTACTTGATAAATTTATTATTTTACAAACTATTGTTTAATAAACTACTCATTAGACAACATATTTACTTTAAAAAAGTTATTATGCTAAAACATTAATTTACAAATTGATTATTTTTTTAAACATGTTATTTGGCAAAACAACGTAAAGCATAAATAACATTTGACAAAATGCCTTGCTTGGTAAATATTTTATTAACCAAAATCTACGATGATACAAAAATCTTTGTGTAGGGTCAACTGAAACAATGGCTGGTTAGGTTAGGTTAGAACTGCGACCACAAGAACCAAATTCTACTTATTTCGCTTAATTCAGGCAGTGTGTACTTTTTTTAAAAGACTTAAGTTTCTATGGAATTAGTATTAATACAAAATTATTACTTGCCTATAAATAATCTGTCCAAGATGAAAATTGCAACCAAGCAATTAAATATTTTCAAAATTTCGCGTAAGTATTGGTTAGAAATTAGTTATTTTTAAAAACTAATAATTTATCTTCTAACTTTTTGTACAATCACCAATTTGGCAAACAATTTATTTAGTCAAATGATTATTTTTAAAATAATTATTTAACATTTAAATTATTTTCTAAGTAACACATTTGCGAAACCTGTATTATGTCAAATGATTGTTTTTAAAGTAATATGTTTGCGAAATGAAAGTTTGTCAAATGATTAGTTTTTCAAACGTTGTTTGTAAAATGATCTTTTGTCATATGTTTTTTGTCAAACAATAGTAAACCGAGTGTAACAGTATTTTCTTATATTATTTAAATGAGGTAGTACACACAAAATAGGATACTCAGTTTTATTTAAGCATTGGCAAAGAAATAGAAGATTTTTTACTACTAATCATTTAGCTTCAGGAAAATCATTTTTTCGGAGAGTAGAGAGAGTAAGAGTATTTCCTAAAGAATGTGCAGATCCCTAAAACAAATATATAATTGTTTGGAGTAATAACAGGGTCATAATTCTCATTCAAAAACATTTCAACAACAGACACAAAGTACTTGCAGACTCAGAACAACAATTTGCAGATCAAACAAATTGTTGTCTTATATGGGGTTTAAATGCACCAGACAGTTTAAAAGCAAATGCTAAGACCTCCTTGCCATATGTGTATAAATTGAGTTGATAGAATATTGCAGGTAAAATATTTGAATAAAAAATACAACTTACACTGTGTATCCTAAATGTGAGTGTGGGCCCTCGAGGCAGCCTCGCCATTCTCATGTAGGAGCCAAGCTCTGTCTCAGTGAACACCATCATGTGAGACACATGCAAATATCCCGACACCGACACAAAGTCCTTTATTGTGTTCTTTTTTCTTTCCTGAAATGTTAAAGATAGTCATCAATTTGAGATTATTTGCTGACTTTAGGACTTTATTTTGAAATGTTATATAAAATATTATGTAAAAAACAAGTAAATTTTGATTAAGATAAAAATATAGAATTTACAAATTAAAAGCACTTTAACAACTGTGCACCGGCTCTCATCCTTTGAGCAACAAATTATAAACTTAAAAAAAGTTGTGTTCTAACACATTCAGGGAGAGTAAGATTTTTATAGAACAATAACAATAAATCTCTATTATAGTTTACTCTCAACCAAACAGTTAAATTATAAGTATTTAACAATAATAAAACAAGCACCGCCTAGCTTTATTTTAATTTTAAACTGGAGTAACTAACCTTTAGTTGTGAAGCAGTGAAAGGCTCCATAACCTTTCTGAAATCCTTCATCAGGTCTACCAAGTCCTTGCTGCATTGTCCACGGTGTATGACGAAAGAGTGAGGTGCCTTCACCAAGTTCTCAGGCTCCAAAGCCTCTTTAGAAGCTGGATTCTTCTTTACACATTTACCTTTGCGTTTACCCATAGTTATACTATGATTATTTCACAGAAAGTATAATTTATTATAACTGAAATTAGCTACATTTATTACATAAAGCGTTTTTGATACTTAAATATTCTTTCAATAGTTTTATTTTTAATTTATCACACGAGTTTTTATTTATTTTGAGGTTATAACATGCACCCAAGCATGCACCGTGAATGAAAATATTTTTGACAATTGACAGCTTTCGTTCAGAAAATTTAGTTACGTTTTTGGTTTATGTCAAATTGTCAATAGTCCGTCTAAACTGTTTCAGAACGTAATATTACTGCATAAAAATATTTATTTTGATCTGAGATTTGAGGATAACTCTGTGCGATAACTTACAAACAGAACACGTGAGATTTTATTCGGATCACTACCAGCGTTATCGCTATCCCATTATGGAAACGGATTTATCCTACTAAGTAGCACACCTTATCATAGGCTTGCGAGTTAAGTGAGTACTAAAAAAATTTTCTTGCGGCTAGCTTTGGGTTGCTTTCAGTTGTTGCATTCATGACATTTTTCTCTCTGTTAGAGATCGCCAGATCTGGCCAGATCAGATGACAATTAAGCCTTACGACTCCTATTGGCACAGCATGACAGTTCTAGACTCCTTAGACTATTACTTTAAGATAGACTCATGAGCGCTGGCAGAACTATTTTTAGAAGAGTGCACACAAAATCGTGGACAGTAATTTATTTGGGGAGGTGGAGATCAGCGGGTGCACTGTCAGGCCACGCAACCAATGACAAGTTACAGCTACGCCTCAGCATTTCTCGGAAGTCTTCAGCTGCTTCAGCAGCATAACTTTAACTGCTAAATACTTGCGAGATATACCTATAAGACGGTCCTTAACTCCTTAGTTATGTCTAAGGAGTTAAGATAGCCTTTGATATATCTCGAAGGCTTCAGGCATCCGAAACGCCACTGCCATGATTGCAGCCAATGTGTTTACTAGTCATGAGTCGTACTTGCAAAATCGCATACCAAGTATACAATGGCGTATTAAAAATACCAGGGTCGAAAACCATGTATCAAAATACTGGCAAGTTTTTGGGCACTCGAGTATGGAAAACTTCGAGTGACGCCCTGGTAATGCAAGTTTTCCAGACTTGTAAGGGAAAATAAACCTTATAGTTATTTAAATAAGGAAATTTAACCAAAAAATTGATTCCGTACCTGGTAATGGACATTTCTATATATTTTAATGGAATTTTATTCCTTACTACTCTATATATAAGTAACTTTGTCGCGTGGAGTGGGCCTTAAAGTCAGCTCCAGCCTATCGCTCTCCCTAAAACAGTTGTAAAAATCAGGTTAATTTAAAGAATCAGCTCTATATGCCCCTGAATAATACTAAGAATATGCAGAATTTTCCCCTCATTACCTAGGTACTGAAGATCAGACCAAAAAAATATAACCTTATTAGTCTAACCCTAGTCCAACCTCTCTGGATCAGACACAGGAAAACACTTTGCAGTACTCCTTGGCAGTACTGCACAGATGGCGCAGTGCATAGAATATACAGATGCGCAGTGGTTTAACGAAGATACTCTGTGGTTTAACGGCTGCCTAGCCTGCTCTCGCTGCGCCTATTATTACGAATTCGATCTTCTCATTGGCCAACACTGTGATCCACAATTTATTTATTGATGGAATCTGAGAGTTTTTCTTTCGGTTGAATATAAATTGTAAAGTTCCCTACAGCTGTAGATATGTGAATTATTCTGAATGTCACTATGCATACCTACACTCGCGGTCGGAGTGCAATTATTGAAGTAAACCACAGAGTATTTGTTATATACTGGTAAACATGTACTTATTCATAAGCAAATATTCTGGACCGACATTCAGTAAACAAACGGCTATATATTATCCGCACGATTGTTTCAGCTCTTAACTTAATTACCGCCTCATTGCTCAAGGTGCCAAATGACGAGCTGACGCGGCCACTTGAAACCGCGCGAGTTCAATAAATAGTTTTTGTGCAGTCGTTGCTTACCTCTGTGAACCCAACTTATGTTTTTTTTTCAAGGTAATCAATGGCTCTCTTATCGTACCGCATACGCTATGTCTGAATAGAGTGTTTATATTATGCGAGCGGCCGAACCGGACTCTTTTGTAAAGGCCTATTCAAACCTGAGCGATATTCGCTGCCGCTGTGAGTAGAGGTACATACCGCGCGGGTTTCGCTCAGGTATTTAGTATTAAGTACCGCGGCTAGAGCGACCTGAGCGATATTCGCTGCCGCTGTGGGCAGAGGTACATACCGCGCGGGTTTCGCTCAGGTATTTGGTATCAAGTACCGCGGCTAGAGCGACCTAAATTTCTTACCTCTCTGAGCGAAACTCAACTACCGCGCGTTATGCTACCCACAAGGATAGCGAATACCGCTTAGGTCTGAACAGTAATATTACCGCATACCCACTGGGTTTTCTCTGCCGCAGATGGTAGCGAATACCGCTTAGGTCTGAACAGGCCTTAAACAATGACGCCTTTTAAAATTGCTGTATTACGTAGGAGTGGAGTCTATTGTACAAGTGTGATATGCCTATGACTTTCAAACTACGGAAGTAGAAAAAAGTATGTAAAGTTGAAATAAAACGCTACAAAACAAATCAAAACAGCTTTATTTCTTGCTGGCTCATCTGTGGATTATTGAAAACTACACTGTGTATTCTTTGTCTAAGTCTCAATGTATTTTAAGCGGTTTTGTTCAATTTACTTTGATAATTAATTGGTATACAAAACCCCTCCCGATGTTTGAGACCTTAGATTACAGTAGCTTAAAATGTAAAAAAGAATAAATACATATTTTAAATAATGTAGGTGCTAATACTTCCATCACGGAGTATTAGCACAGTAAAACAAAGATTAAGTTGAGTAATATGAGAAATAACAGGTAACCACCCTGATGTTTTACACCTGAAACTCGACTAGTTCGGGCATTCGTTATCACTACCACGTCTCACCGAACACTACATATTCGAGAGAGAAAGCATATGGTACAAAACATTGACTTATAACGACACGCAAATACTGGCAGCGAGAAACCGTGGTAGTGACGTCAGAATCACAAAAGAATGGTTCATCAATTCTATATCTTATTATAAGTGCAGTAAGGTGCAATATAATAATAATTACTCAACTATACTACTATTTTTGGATTTGAATTTAAAACGAAAATGTATTTGGTAGCAAGTCCGACTCGTTAGAGATTTTCGTATGTTATTAATGTTATTATCTAGCTATATACCGTGAGCCACATTGGTAGTGCCGGCGACCGGCGAGCGGTGGGCGACACTGACAGTGACAGCTGTCACGCTACTGAGCGATGACGTCAACGCGGGCCCGCCGTGCCGACATGCACCGAGACCGTATATAATGGATGAACCTCAACCAAAATATACAAAACATCTTATATTTAATAAAGGTGCAATAGAAAAATTACATAAAAATAGAGAAAAATAGTTTTCGTTGAGAGGAGCTAGAGACATTATTCAATTTCATATCGCGTTTTTTATAATCACATCAAATAATATTGGTGAGAAACAAATATGTTTTTTGTAGTTACGAAATATAAAAAGCCCCTATTTTACCCCTATTAAATTAGCTACTATCTATAGTCCATTCTATACTATATCAGTTAAATACCGTATCATTAATTTTATTTAAAAATCATATTTATAATGTGTACACGTAAAATGTGTGAAGGTTAAAGTAACACTGAGGACAGAGTTCATCAGTGCACGAGAACGCAAGAAAGGTCGGTACCACAACATACTCTGGCATTAAGACGACATGTCTAAAGCGCGCTTGCTATTTAAAAAAGTTACAGAACCATCGACAACCGCACATTCCCGCGCAAATCAGACTATAATTCAAATATTTTGTAAACACAAGGTAACAATAAAAAATCACATAATAAAAAAAAGGTTGTTTACGAGATCAGTTTTACTCAAGTATTTATGTATAATCAGCATTACTTTAATCTTCTTACATAACAGCATATTAATACATATAAATAAAACCTGTTTATTCATAGCTTAGTTTTTAATAATTAACTTGTCAAGGTGGTATCTTAAAAATATATAATTACCCTCGCGTCGGTAGGAAATACAACCTATTTGCGACCGGCGAGGTCTTACAAATTAAGCCACAAATAAACAGATCTGCACACAAACTACTACATACAATGTTACTGTGAAAAATGAATTGTATTATTATTTATTAGAAGTACCTTCGTATATGACATAACGGTACAAAGGTAAAGCGTCAAGCTATTCAAATCAAATCGTGTCGCATAGTTAGTAACATAGACTTTAAATATTTAATTAGTTAAGTGCGAAAAATTATAGGCACGAATTTCCTAATATTCAGTTTTTAAATTGAGATAATATTATTTTAATTTAGATAATTTTAATGTTTTGAGACGCCACAGCTTCGTTATCTACGAAGCCACGACGCGGGATGGTAAGTATCAATAGTGCCAATTCATTAATGTCCGCACTGCGTACAGGGGTCTGCACAAATCGATTAATCTATTCCGCTAGGGATGTACCGAGTGCGAAACGTCATCCATCTACCGAAATAAATATTATAAGTTTAAACTACTAATTAATTTGGGCTAACTTAAACCATTTCTAAACCTGTAATATTCCCTGCGACTCGTTAAGTTAAATAGTATTCAAAGGATCTAGTAGATTGGTTGACTAATTCGACTATCGACACACCCCTAGTCCGTTGGCGCACTCTAACGGACGCTAGCAAGTCTTATAGTGGGTTTCTGTCGCAGAACCACGCCCCGCGTGATTGCGGCGCAGAGGTCACCTCAACATCTACATATATGTAACAAAACCAGTTCGAATCACTTACAAATGTGCAACCACATCGTGTGTGGTTCAAAATTTTCGCAATAAACTACAAAAAGCTACACTCCCTTCGTACAAAGCATCACAAAAATACTACAAAGAACCGTGTAGACGTAACAGAATATGTTAAAATCGAGCAAAATGATCGATAAATTAATAACAAAATATGTTATATGCAAAAAAATATAATGAAGGTGTCGCGCGCAGGGCGGTGTTGGGGCCGGTGACGCGCGAGAGTCCGCGAGGACCGGGTATATTACAAAAACGTTGCGATGCTCAGTTGTGCCGCATCTTGTTCGTCCGAACCACAGCCGAGTCGTTTAGTGTTGATCCATCTGCAAACGAACATTTGTAGTTTAAAGCAAAAGTAAAATTTGATGGATTATGAGAACTGTGTATTTTCTATGACATTAGAACATTGCGGCGCCTTTGACAGCGCACGGCAGCCAATAATTAAGCTTAAATAAAAAGCCGTGTTTTATTTTAGTAACATAATCTTCCCTCATTTATTCGTGCGTTTTTCATTACATAATTAAGTTTACTTTACAACTTTACGTAATTACATATGGTGACGTTAGGCGCTTACAATGGGCTGTCCACAGGGATCTGCGCTAGGGCCCTACTGCTGGCATGCACATAGGTTTGATGACAACAATTAAAGGGATTTTACTTATACAATCCAATACTAGAGTAAGTCTTGCATAGTAAGTTTATATCATAATATGTAAAAACTTATTAGGGATTAGGATAATCGTCTGTTTGTTGAAACCTATAAAATGGTTCAGTTGTTTTTGAAAGGGAATCTAAAAATACTGCCGTATATCAAGAATGCCATGGCAAGGTCTTAGGTGGCAGAGCTATTTTTGAGTTGTATTTGTTTCCTGTTTAGAATTAAATTAAAAAGGGTCACGATTGATTTGTGGAACATTTAAATTGAATAATTATCAGTTTTTGCGATATGGAGACTTTCGCTTAGAACTTCAAAAGCTAGTAAAAAGTAAAAGCTAGTATTTATTTAAGTCGTATATGATATTGTCGGGCCGTATGAGCCGAAAGAGCCAAATAGACCTACCGTGTTGATATTTTAGTGCAATGCTTACAGAACAGTAAGCACTATTTGCCATTGGCTAGTGTGCGTCTACCCAAAACGTGTTTCACAAAACAGGAAAACATGAATGCAAGTTTCTTTGCACCGTGCGACAGAATAAGTTCACTAGATTGTTAAACCAGCAGACCGTTGTCTACGACAAACTTCTGTATTATTTTAAGAATTTCTCTCATTTTCATTAATTAAGAATCATCACCTCTGCCCATTCTTTAAATAACTTCGTGAGCAACTGGCAAGGCCCGTGGATTATTGTGTTGCTCAATTTCTTTCGAATCATGGTCACTCGAAGAGCTAGTTTTATCCGTTTAAACAGTTTATTTTGCACAAACAGCTCATCGTATTTTGTTCATACGTTTCAGAGATCAGGTCATGGGCGAGGGCGAGAGGACTAAGAAGTCTTGTTTGTTCGTGCCGAATACACAAATTAAAACAGTTCAGATTTAGGTCCCTTTAATTCTCATGTCCATGCTGCATATCTCTTAATTATATTTACACTCATTCGATTTTTACCCGTTTCTCTATGGAGGACGTCTGCTGTTGGACATAAGGCTCCCCCAAGGCACATAGCTATAAGAACCAATGACCGTTGGAGCCTTATAGTCCTGGAGTAGTCAAGCACCGAATGAGGCAGGCCTCCCGTATCGTGGATTGACGACCTTGTTGGCCTCAAGAAAAAAAATAATGAGAGTCTTCAATATATCTCTCATTAAATTTTTTGCGGGTTTCAAGACAGTTTAAGTTTCCCTTGGCGCTTTTAAAGTGACAAAACCTGGTATTTGAAAGGTCTCAGTTGCTGAATCTAACTATAAAGTAGTGTGAATTCAGGTGGCAAAGGTCCCCAAAAAGAATAAAAGAATTGTAGTAAAATAATAACGCCAGGCCAGTGTGGTGGACTATGGCATTACCCTTCTCATAGTGAGAAAAGCCCGTGCCCAGCAGTGGGATAGTTTATTTATAGGGCTGATGATGATGAATAGTGTATTAGTGTATAATATCCATAAGAATGCGAGTACCTGTTCCTGTCCATTGGTCTCCTGAGATTTCATCACGTCTGGCAAGTCTGGTGGCGACGAGTAGGCAGTCAGATCCAAGGCCTCAAATTCTCCATTATCCTTCCTGTGAACAAAATAACACATTACTGAATTTTTTGTAATTATCTAACATTTCCATAGGCTCACTCACTCATCTCTTCAGCGCCTTTCCCTCACTCGCCAAAGTTCTCGCACTGTGGCGGGTGAGGGAAAGGCGCTGGATCAGAGCTTGAATTCAAAGTCGACTTCTTTTATACATTTGGGTCACAATGTGACGCTTATGAACGTCAAATGCTTCGACGAATAGTGTAGGCACGAGTACGTAATGTGGTGTTACTACGAGTGATTGTGCCGCGTTGGCGCCTAAAGATACTCTACACTTGATTGAGGTATAATTGATAATTGTTTTCGTATTGGTCGGCAATGGTATAAGAATTGATATTGCCAGCACACATCGGGATGGTGATCAACAATCACAGTTGGTAATGGATGTGAGCCATAAATTCGTCTTGACTTTTTGCAAGCCGTGTGGCTGCTACGCCTAGTGATTGAATAGGCAAATCGCGCCCTGCAATATACGGATCATGCCCTACTTGATACTCGACGTAAGTAGGTATGGGTATCTACATAACATTAGTAGAAGATTCAGGGCCGAACCTTCCCTATGTGCAATGTGTGCGGTGCACACAGGCGCCAGGGTGACAGGGGCGCCGCGCGCCGAGATATGCGTTAATTATAACACTTATTTTCGAAAAAGGATGCCAAAAAAGGCGCTTCACAGATTTCGCACACAGGCGCAGTGGCGTAGGAAGGGCAAATATAAAGTTAAATTTAGGCCGGAAATTGTTAGGTAACGACTAAAAAAATAAAAAGTCATCCGCCGTACGCCACTGCACAGGCGCTGCATTGGGTGGGAACGGCCCTGAGAAGATTTATATAGCTTTGTGCATCGATATATAATACTACCAGATATCGTGTCCGCGCCAAAAAACCGTCTCGACAAATAACGCCTCGCTTGACAGCGCGATCGTATATTGTGTTTAGTTGGTTTGAAGCAACACAATAGCCAACAAATCAGAACAGTAGATGCATGGAGTCGATTTTTTGCAATATTTTTTAATAATAATGGGTGCATAGGGTTCCTACCAAGAACTTAGGGTCCCAAGCCAACCTCACCTGCAAGTGGTGCACCTGCCGATCAACGGACGAGGCTCTGGCAAACAAAATGTCCCAATAAGCGGCAATAGGCTCGCCACCTATTTCGTGGGATCAAAACACTGGCGAAAAGTGGGCGTTTAATATGCCTCTGCCTACCCCTTCGGGGAAACAGGCGTGAGTCTATGTATGTATGTATTTTTTTAATAATTTGTTACCAGAACATCGAAATTGGTTGTTTAAAATTGGTTAAGGCTATTTGAATTGTTTTTTTTTTACCGCTTACGACACCATCTACTCCCAAGCTAAGCATAAGCTGGTACTGTGAATACTAAACATTGGATAGACATAATATATAGCTACTTCTTTTTCTAAATACCTGCATATTATGCATAGAGACACCCAAACCAAGACAAACATTCATGTTCAAGCACACAAATTGACTTGAGCGAGAATCGAACCCGCGACCTGCGGTGTAGCAGTGGCTGTTTACCTATTAAAGGTGTGCATTCAGAACCTATGTAAAAGGCTTAATGTGCTTATTAAATGTTAAATGTCTGTTGGTGAACCTAAATAACTGTCCTAGTACCATGAAGATTGAAGATGATTATAAAGGTACCTATGAAATTAAGATGTATTTTTATATGTCACATCCTGCGATATCTACCTTGGTGAGCCGTCGACAATTAATACATTTGAAAAAAGGCGTACTTACATTTTTGTGTACTGTGCAAAAAAAATTGGTTGCCTGTAAAGTCGGTATACGGGCGAAAGTTTTACGTGACAACGACTTTGAGTGGTAAAATAATTTTAATGTGAATATTCATTCGTATAGTAGGAAGAAGGATGAAAGACGCGTGCCTTTCACTTTTTATGTCTGTCTCTCTCGCTCTTAGGCGGGACGCGTGCCTCTCACTCGCTCTCATTGTGAGCGCATAACGTGAGCGGAGCGTAACGCAGTTTCTTGAAGTGTCACCCGGCAAACCAATTTATAAGACGTTGTCACGTCAAAAAGTAAAAAAAACATTATACACAAAAAAGTAAGGCTAATCTATAACTGCTATTATATAACATAAGATGACAAAACATTGATGGCCGAAACTTAAATGTAAAAACGTAGTGAACTTTTACGTTCATTCATATTATAAACTAGCTTTTGCTCGCTGCTTCGCAGGCGTAAATTACGATTACATCAAATATTTTGTACAAACATCCTCCTCAAGGAACATACATGCTAAATTTAACCTTCTTGCGCCCAGTAATTTCGGCTGTAATATGTCTGTCACTCAGTCAGTAACGAAAAGATTTTATATACACAGATTGAAGTGATTCCATTGAAAAATAAAACATTTTACACAAACTCTGAATCTCTTTTCCATCCTCTTAGGGGAAAATTTACAAAATAAATGTCTTTGTGTTTGCAAACGTCATTTGCGAATCCAATAAACAAAGTATGAAGTTAATCCCTTAAAGGCATAAAAGGTTCTATGCAAATTATGACTCCCCTTTTTATCCACTTAGGGTAAGAATTTCCAAAAAAGTCTTTCTTAGTGTTCACTAACTTCATTTGAGGAACCAATAGGTATACAAAGTTTGAAGTTAATCCATTGCGGGAATAAAAAGTTTCATACAAATTCTAATAACCAGTATAACCAGTTTAAGAGGAATTTCCAAAAATCCTCTCTTAGTGTGCCCCTACACACCTCAAGGAACACACATGCAAAATTTCATCTACTTGCGCTCCGTTGTTTTGGTAGTGTCTGTCAGTCAATGAGTAACGCATGAGTAACGCAAGGATTTTATATAGGTACAGACAGATTATACAAATAAATAATATTTGACTGCCTCCGTGGTTCAGTGTATAGCGTATGCGTCTGCTAAACGGGAGGTCTCGAGTTCGATTCCCAGGTCGGGCAAAAGTATTACTGAGTTTTGCCCAATTCTCAGTAGCAGCACGGAGTCTGCCAATGTGCCCGGTAACGGCAATAGGCTCGCGCTCTGTGAGTGTAATATTACACCTCTGCCTAAGTACCCCTCCAGGGATACAGGCGTGAGACTATAAAAAAAAACTGTCTGTACTCTCAAATTAACTGTATTGCATATTTTTGCTAACCCGTTTCCAGTACCTCAATGATTCAGGGTAATCTTAAAAATGGCTGAATCGATTTAAATGCGTATTTAACTAATGGTTCATGAAAACTCTCGAACAAACTATGAAAATTTAATTTAGGCGTAGCTGCTTGCAAAAGCTAGTTAAAATTAAATTAGTCAAAGATTCCGTCGCAGTATACATTTTTATATCTCAGAGACATTGTAAAAAAATGAAAAATAAATTATCCAAGTTCAAGAACCCTTTCTTAGTATTTTAGGTTAAAGAAATGAGAGAAGCCTTGGTCATATAAAGAACCATCCCACATTTTAGTTAGTGAAGATGAAGAGCGCTTAAATGAGAGCCAGCCGCATAAATTTAAATTAATGAAAATTAAATGCACATCAGGGACGATGAAAAAAAATCAAGTGAAGGAATTAAAAGTTTCATACAAACTGGTTAAACTACAAAGTTTTAAGTGAAACCATTGAAGTTTTTTTTTATATATTTTACAAAATGGGACACCCTTTCTTAACTCCCATAGGGGAGTGACTTCGAAAACTCCTTTCTTGGTGTTCACTTTCGTCGTTTGAGGAAACAATATACAAAGTTTGAAGCCAATCCATTTAAGGAATAAAAAGGTTTCATACAAATTCCGACTCCCCTTGTAAACCCTCTTAGGGGTGGAATCCCCAAAAAAATAATTCTTAGTGTTCACTATTCTAATTTGAAGAACCAATATACAAAGTTTGAAGTCAATCCACTGAAGGAATAATAAGTTTCATACACACTTTGACCCCCTATCTTACCCCCTGAGGGTAAGAATTAAAAATAGACTAATTCTTAGTGTTCACTATCGTCATTTGAGGAACCAATATACAAAGTTTGAAGTCAATCCACAGAAAGAATAATAAGTTTGATTTCATACACACTTTGAACCCCTGTCTTACCCCCTGAGTGTAGGAATTTTCGAAAAACAAATTCTTTGTGTTCACTATCGTCGTTTGAGGAATCAATATAAAAAGTTTGAAGTCAATCCACGTTTCATACAAACTTTGACCCCTATCTTACCCCTTAGGGGAGGAATTTCCAAAGAAACAAATTCTTAGTGTTCACTATCATCATTTGAGGAACCAATATATAAAGTTTGAAGTCAATCCACTGAAGGAATAATAAGTAACACACTTTGACGCCTATCTTACCCCCTGAGGGTCGGTATTTTTTAAAAACAAATTCTTAGTGTTCACTATCGCCGTTTAAGGAACACATATACAAAGTTTGAAGTCAATCCATTAGAGAGATAAAAAGTTACATACAAACTTTGACCCCCTATCTTACCTCCTTAGGGGAGGAATTTCCAGAAAAATAATTCTTAGTGTTCACTATCATCGTTTAAGGAACCAATATACAAAGTTTGAAGTACCTAAATCCATTAGAGAGATAAAAAGTTACATACAAACTTTAGCCCTCTATCTTACCCCCTTAGGGCAGGAATTTCCAGAAAAATAATTCTTAATGTTCATTATGGTTGTTTGAGGAACTAATATACAAAGTTTGGAGTCAATCCATTGAAGGAATAAAAAGTTTCATACAAACTTTGACCCCCAGTTTTACCCCCTTAGGGGTGGAATTTCCAAAAATCCTCTCTTAGTGCTACCCTACACTTTTCAAGGAACATACATGCTAAATTTTATCTTCTTGTGACCAGTAGTTTCGGCTGTAGCGTGTCTGTCAGTCAGTCAGTAACGCAAGAATTTTATATATTAAGATTATTTTAGTGTTCTGCGCGAGTCCATATATGTCATAGTCCATACCGTGTAGTAAAATTCGAATTCGAAATTCGAAAAAATAAGAAAATAAACGAAAATGACGTTTATTGTCACGACTGGTCGTAAGTATTAGATAACATTTTTATGATTTTTGTGACTTTATTAATCGGTGTCATGGTTGTAATTTGGTTGAACTTAAAACAGTTTTAAAACATTTGTCTCTGTTTGGTAGGAATCAAATATCACAGACAGATTTTAGCTAAGATTTTGTACGTGATCCGTCATCTTGTCCTAGTAGTATTATATATCGATGGCTTTGTGTATGAAGAGCTCCTCTGACTCCTATTTCGTTTCTAATGACTAAGTCGAGAATGAAGAAGATTATCATCTTTACACTATCATGAATGGCGAAGTTTATCATTTTTACATTATAACATTAAATATATCAACAGCAACACCATGAAACTTCTCCATTAACGATAAATGCATTTGAATATGGGTCAGTATTATGCCATACATTAAAATAATTTGAATCTGCTGAGTTGCCTACAATTAATTGCTAGTATGTAATAAATTTTCGCTCGTAATTCGAAGAATTGATCGTAGGCATTTTAACGAAGACGCTGATGATGCTAAAAGCGGCGTTGCAGACCGCATTGCTTCGATTCCGATATGATTTAATTGGCAGTAACACACACATTGAAGGAACTTTCTGAAGTTATTTGGTATATCTAGTTCAGTGTTGCTCAGTGGCGGTACCAACATTGAAAAGACTGCTACGCAGAAGGTACCTATTGGATTAAAATCCACGAGATGCACCATAGACTTTTCGAAGTTATGTGCATTTTAAATGATTATCTATTGCTGGCATTTGCCTCGGTGAGCATGTTAAGCCAGCGGTTGTCATGATGTTAAGGGGAGTCAGTATCCTGCATACTTGATACTAGTCTAAGCAATATTCATTCAGTATGCAACCAGGATAATAATAGGACTATGATGAGACATGATATTCATCTAGTTTTCATTTGGTCCAATTCTGTGATAGTCCCTGATGGTTTGGATTGTTAACTGACACGGTAGACAACGCTCTTGTCGAGATTTAAACAATAAAGTGGTACACATTCATTATTTACAAAGACTTCAATCATCATCATCATCCTAGCGCTGTCCCGGTTGGAGCCCGGGGTCCGCTTTCCGGCTATGTCTCCTCCACTTCGCACAGTCTTCAGCATCCCTGGTGGTTAGTTGGTTGGCATGCATATCATCCCATACATTACATAGACTTCTATATTGTGGACAATGCTACTATATTTTATACACAATATTTCTACAAATAAGGCATATTTCAATCTTATTTCTCAACTCCCTTATCAGGAAATACTATATTCTTCAGTGAACAAAAACAAATGTGACAGTACCGTAAAGCCAATCCAATAGGTGCGGGACTCTGAGCCTTAGCCGTGGCGGATGTTAAGCCGTACTCAGCGAGAGTCTTGTCGTCCTCCATCAGCTGGCTGTCCTTGTTGAACAGCATCTGACTCGGTGGTGGCACCTTTAAGATTCCTGCAATTTCAAAATATTTATTGTTACAATGAGAAATAAATTTAAATGTCCAGAAGCTAAAAAATTAGCATATTTTGGGAATTGTTGGATACATACAAAATTAAGTCCTATGCAGGCAAGACAAAAATAAAATAGAGTGCTATGCAGTAGATGTAAGCCAATAGATGGCAAAGATGGGTCAGCTGTGTATAGCACAATTATATAAAAATAATCCTTAAACATAGGTGGTAAGTAGAATGCCAGATAACAACAACATCTGTTTAGCATTATTGTAGTTTCAGATCAGGGTCGGCTTACTAGTCTACAAAGATTTGAGAGAATATTAGGTTTCCACAGAGCGACTGCCTGTCTGACCTCTGCAACCCGAAGGGATAGCTATATAGCTAAAAAACAATGCAATTTAACATCTCCATCAGACCAAGATCACTAGCTTGATAGGCTTATTAATTTTATACTGACATAGGTGCATAGCATTGGTACTTAATCTTCAGTTTCATAAATGTTAATATTTATCCATGCAGCAAGAAAATTTAGTTATTTTAACAACATTGGTTACAAAGGAACCGAAAATCTAGTTAGGTCTTTAATGAATATTTATAGTCTCACAGAATCCTCCCAAACGAAGGCAAATATTTACAGAGAAATACTATTTCTAATTGTTTATTTAAATTACCATTAGGTGGGACCAACAAAATGACTGGTCAAACTACTATGTTATCAGAATAGTCATGGGATGAAACATCATCAACTAATAGCACAATAAAACAACTTAATACTGGAAAATTTAACTTATTTAAACAGGTAACCAAAAATGGCATATTACTCACTTAAAGCTAAATACTTGCTGAGGAAATATGTTGAAAAGATACTTATGATTATCAATTAATGAGGCTGCCTTGTACAAAGGCCGCTTAAACTTGCCTCTCTAAATTTAACACATAGTGCTCCACAACCTTAGCCAAAATTCAAGCAACCAAGTTGCACATCATCAGCCTTGTCCACTGCTGGATATAGGCCTCTCCAATGGCACTCCACTGAGCTTCATTGTACTTTTCCCATCAGTTATACATACAAACATCAAAACATATTTTACTGTGCAATAAGTAGTTATTCAAGCAAATCTAAAAGTTTCTGAAGACTACCATGGCAACAAACTCTATGCCTTTAAATGTTGTCTTAGTTGTCACTATTATCAAGAATGTTTCATACAAGATTCATTTGTACAATGCTTAATACAAAGTGTAACAAAGAAATGTGTATCCTTAGGAATAATTCAGTATGAGAAATGAATGCTTGTTTTCTGAAACACTATAATTTGCAGTAATAATGCATCACAAACATACATTATTGTCTATTTTTTAGTCCTGTAAACTGTCAAACTTTTTTATATAAACAAACATGACATTCACTTATGTATTACACCACTTTTTATTTTATTTCTAAAGCACACTGCACACATTGTACTGCATAAACCTCTCAATTACATATGTATTCCTCGGGCATAACACATAACAAGTTATAATGCAGATACAAAAAATGCAAATGTGTGCAAGTCAGTTATCTTAAGATTAACAGATTATATTGGAACTGTAATCAAGGTCCAAAGTCTGCTTATATAGGATACTGTTCTACCTAAGGTCCCTGTCCTAGTTATCCGTTCTAGTTCACTGTTCTGCGAATATTTAATTTCAGAATGTCCTTCAAGTTTGAATACAAACATAAATTCTTGTAATCTAAGCACATTACCAGGTCACAATACCAAACATATCTCAGCTTTCTCTTGTTTAAAAATCTCACTATTTAGGCACAATTAGAGCACGTTAATTATCTACATGAACAATGAAGAATAACAGAAGGCTTGACAACAAAACCTACGCTGCGCGCCCGACATTGTATCCCGACTATAAATAGAATTTTCTCATACAGCGACAATCGCACTCACCTTCGATCATTTTCTTCAATTCTAGCACAGTTGTCGTATCCTTCGCATCAGTGAAGATGGTTAATTTTTTTCGCCTAATCATTAAAAAGACATCCTGAAAACAAAATCCGTTTTTGAGGTTACATCTTTGAAGCGAAAAACGCACGTCAATATAACATTGATTGAATTTTTTATCTAACACAGTCACTTCGGAATATATACTTCTGATAACTTACCATGTTGAGTTTATAATTATTTAGTATTTAACTATTTATTTTTTGGTAAAAACTCTTCAAGGCGTACCTACGAAATGAAATTATAACGAAATGACAACTGCAAGTAGCCACTAACCACAGATGATTAACACAAGACATAGTAGACATGAAAATCTTATCATGATGTTGTGTTTGTGTCAATGTGTATCACGTACATAAATTAATCGACTACAAAACTTGTAAAATATGTTTAGAGCACCCATTCTTAAAGTGTACTCCGTGGAGCCCCAGGGCTACTCAAAGCATGTCTAGGGGATCCACGAAGGTGTACGTCAGTAAAATAACTAGTTTTAAAGTGCACAAAGGACTCGGTGTTGTTTTATTTCAGGACTCCGCCAAATATTTAGTTACCCAAAAAGGTTCCATCAACTGCGAATATTCACGTCACTTCCATCAATGAAAAAGTTTGGGAGCCACTGGTTTAAAGGATTTGATATACATTTATTATTTTTATTGAACAATACTAGATTCCGCCCATGCTCCGCCTACATGGGTGCCGCCGACTATCGCGACAAAAGGTAGTCTTTGTATTATTCAAAGGTTTATGCAATAACGATTGGAACGGATGGATGAAAGAAGAAATACGAAAGGAGTGTATCGTGCGAGAATGAATGGAAATGTCGGTAGGGGACGCCCTACGTGGCGGACGTACGCCGACCAAATAGGTGACGTACTAAAAAAGGGCCAAATTAAAAGTACCCATAACCGACGCGCATGCATGATGATGAGGATAATGAATGTCGAGGAAGCGAAAGAGGTATGTTTGAACCGAAGCATGTAGCGTTCCATAGTCTCTGCCTACCCCAATGGGAGACAGGCGTGACGATATAGATACATAGATAGATATGCAATAACTTTGAAAAGTTTCATCAAAACTTATTCAGTAGTTTTAACGTAAAAGAACGACAACCACAGAGTACCTGTGTATACGACAACAACAACACAGTTTTCTAAAGCTTACTGGCAAAAAGGTACTATTCAGCAAAATTGTTACCGACTCCACATATTATAAATATTGCTAGAGTATCACTAAGCGAGGTAAGTGTACCGTATTAATTTTCTCCTGGCGTTGCCGACGGCGTGATTGATTTTGAAGCGTATTATGCAAGATAGTATCGTTTATATTTTAATTTTATGTGTTTTGTGGAAGACCACACATACGTATAAATGGTTAACAAGCAATCAATATATTTACATAAATAAGTAAATAAATTCTTATGTTACTGAATGAGATAAGCCTTTATCAGGGCAGGATTCATGATCCATAATTTTAATAAAATAGCCTCAGAAAATAGCTGTAAAAGAGGATTTAATATTTAATTATTTTCATGTGGCAATTATTCCAACAAAAGCGTCAGTAGATGAGGTACGTTCTGAAAGCAGATTTATATTTTTTATTTATTTTACTATGAAAAAGATTTCATCAAATAATTTGAATAATAAATAAAAGGTCAAAACATATTATTGTGTTTCGCTATTTAGGTATTCTGTATTTTCTTACATTCTAATTTTAGATTATTTTATAGTAAATAACGTTTCCTTGACAGAATGCCAAAATAATGTTTTGAAAATAGGTTTATGAACGCAGAGGCTTTTTGCGTATACATTGCGAAAATGGAAGATTGTTATTTTGTGTTTTTATAATGTTTCGAATACTGGAAAGGGATGTAAATATTGGAAACTAAAGCATATACCAGGCCCGATGTGATGTAAATATTGGAGATAAATCAAGTACAATAATATAAGTTGTATAACCTCAAAGGTTTATGTTAGCATTATGAATTCGCAAGTTTGTGTAATTTGTCAAAACAAAAAGCCTGTAAATTCGACTGATAATAGGCTAGTAACAGAAAGCTGTGGTCATGTGAAGTGCATGGGTTGCTTGCTGCTGGAAAAGGCAGGTTGTGTTGCTTGCATTAAGGCGAAGGCAGAAAATATCCTTCAGTCCCTGCAGGATCATCAAGATAATGATAGTGAGCTAGCGGCGCCTGAAGACACGACTGAGAAGTCATATGATGACAAGGATACCCAATGTGAGACTTATGAAGAGTTTATCAAAAAGAAAAAGCCAGAAACATCACACATTAAGATAGAGACTGGTAAGCTTTGTTTTGGTTAGCTGTAAGTCTTATTGGATTGTCGACCATTTTATGATTATACTAGAGACCGCCAGCAGCGACGCCTGCATTTTTCTTAAATTTACCCGTTTTGGCCGATCCCGTGGAAATTTCGGGAAATCCCTTCTTAGTGCACCCCTACGGTCCCCAAGGAACATACATGCCAAATTTCAGCTTCCTGCGCCCAATAGTTTCGGCTGTAGCGTGTCTGTCAGTCAGTCAGTAACGCAAGGATTTTATATATTAAGATAACATTTGTCATACACTCAAGCCTATCATATGAAACACAAGCTCCACTACTTATGTTTTGTTTTCGTAGTAGAGACTAAGTTAATGTCATTGTTTTATTATTTGTTTTTCTGCTGACATGCATAGATATCTATTTGTACAACTTCCCAGGCAAGGGTGAGCATGTTATAGACATGGCCTGTATTAATTCCAGTAATTTTTCTACTATGCTTGTCTATTTACTAGGTTTGTTTGTTTACGAGGCAAGTTAAACCTTGGTATACAAAAATGATGCAGTGGAGATACCAACAACAAGCATGGGTGATATCGTTCACATGCCATGTCTCAGGTTTTCAGACAATTTTTCCGAGTTATCTGCATAATTATTATTCAATAGGGAAGATTACGGCCAAGTTAAACCACCAGATATCACCGACTACAGTAAACAATGAATTTTGGCAATTATAACATTTGAGTGACAACTCCTTTAGACTTGAAACTTTGGATGCGCGATCTGATTATCTCATCTCAAACAAGTCACTAAAACAGAAACATTGTACCATTTTTATTGTTATTGATAATTACAACTGTTGTAACTGTTTTGCCTATATAAATAAGTATAGATATGTTGTTGTCTTGTTGATGACAATATTTGAAAAGCGCGCTACGATAGTTAGTTTACTGTAGTTGCTTGTGCTGCCATCTGCGTTGAGCTTTGCATAATGTTCCCTATTGTTATTGTCACTTGCTTGTGTCTCAGAGAGCATGTTAATCCATATGCCTTGAATGCAACAACAAAAAACTGTAATCTACATATACAAGACTTCACTAATACAAAAAATAATATTTGATTACAGATGGAAATGGTAAATACTATGAATGTACTGTGTGCAACAAGAAATTCCATGCGCGCAGTCAGGTTGCCTATCACGCATACTGTAATGGACAGAGGAAGCCATATCAGTGCCCCGATTGTAATAAGGTATGTTTTTTTGGATTCATATAGGATTCTTAGGCAGGGCTGAGCCATCGCTATGAGCAATGTGCGCGGCAACCACAGGCGCCAGAGGGGTGGCGCCACGCGCCAGGATATGCGTTAATTATAAAAGTTATTTTCGAAAAAGGATGACAAATAGGCGCTTCATAGATATCGCACGCAGGTTTGTTTAACAAAAATTATATTAAATCATCATAGTCCCTTTTTTAAGTCAGCATTTCACAATATTCTGCTGCAACTGTTGGTGAATCAGGGTCTATTGTATAGCATTCTTTATGACTGCTTCGTAGGACAAAATTATTCTTGTAGAATTTTTTCTTGTAGTAGGCAGGTTAAGAATATAAAGTGTCAGTTCCCCATTTCATTCTGTATGTGTCGTAATAAGCAACTTAAGAAAACGCACAAAGGAAATAATAGTGTGTGGCAAGGAATTGAGGCTACCATTATCTATTAACTTTAATCATTATCTTTTCCAACTGTCTGGCAAATGGCCTGTACCATTTATGTAGAAGAACCTTGCTGATTGCAGTATGAATGGGCCGGTTCGACCGGTGAAGTACTACCTCTCACAGAAAATCGTCGTAAAGTAACAGTACCTAAACTGTTGCGTTTCGTTCGGCGAGTGAGAGGGCCGGAGGCCCTATCCCCTATTCGTTCTCCCTCATCCCACTCCTCATCCATTCTCAACCCCAAGGGGCGGCAACGCACTTGTGACTCCTGTGGTGTTGCTTGTGTCCATGGGCGGCGGTAATTGCTCACCATCAGGTAATCCGTCTGCTCGTTTGCTGCCTATTAACATAAAAAAAAAACATTACCTAGCCTACCTCTCAACTTTTCAGTTCAGTCTTATCTCTTTGCTCTGGGGGAGTTTGCCAGGGATCTCACCTGGGTCCCATCTTTTCACTGTCTTTGTTATAACCACCTTAACTTATAATTCTCAAAATCCATAAATTAGTAATTACCTCTAAGGAATATGAGCAGATGCTCCAACGTAGAGTGTACAGGATTACCCTTCCAAAAATAAACACATCTTTTGCAAGGCGTCTTAGTCCCTATATTGACCGCTATATCTATAATAAAATTGCGAAGATATGTTCAATCAAAGAAAGCTCGATGAAGGATACAAAAGTAAAAGTGTTAAATTGGCTTATTTCCTTAACATGACGACACTGAGAATATTTTATGTCATTTCAATTAAATCATCATCCTCCTAGCGTTATCCCAGTTTCAATCTGGGGTCCGCTTACTAGTCTAACCGGATTTGGCTGAATATTAGCTTTTCCACGGAGCGACTGCCTGTCTGACCTCCGCAACCCGAAGGGATAGCGATATTCCATGGTTTAGACTAGTGTCAGTTTATGTTAGAAGGTACTGACGCCCTGTAACGATTGTCAAAGATCTTTATGACAACTGGGACCGACGGCTTAACGTGCTCTCCGAGGCACGGGACAAGCGATAATTAACAATTCAATACGCACATAACTCCGAAAAGTCATTGGTGCGCGCCGTGGATTCGAACCCGATACCCTCTGCATGGCAGTCTGTTGGTATCTCCACTAGGCTATCGCTGCCTTTTTCATCGTCGTCATTTAAATTAAATATAATAATTATTATTAATTATACGTACCTATGTAGTATATTATATAAGTAAATGTTTATATATAATTATACATACATTTTCATTCATATTTATTTATATTTTCATTTACATAACATATTTTAACACCCAATACTTTTAATACATATGTTAGTTTTTGCTTATACTTTTTGCTTTTATTTTAACTTACCTTTGTTTATATAAAAAAATCAAAAGATTTTTTTTTTGTTTTAAAGTATTTAACACATGGCAATGTAATTAATTTAATTTCGACCGAGCAATGTAACCGTAAATGGTAATGGTCATGGTACCCACAGGACAGGCTTGCCTAGTGTGGGGCCACCGTATATCGATTCATTGTTGTAATATATTTTGGCAATAAACGATTTTTATTTTTATTATTTATTTTTTATTTATAATTTTCTAAGCTAAACCACTTGCAGTCCACTTGTCTGCCTACGATTATGCTGTAGGTATATATAGCCATAAAGCTAATATTCTGTAAATCTGGTTGGTCTTTTTAGGGTTCCGTACCTAAAAGGTAAAAAACGGAACCCTATTACTAAGCCTCCGCTGTCTGTCTGTCTGTCTGTCTGTCTGTCTGTCTGTCTGTCTGTCTGTCACCAGGCTGTATCTCATAAACCATGATAGCTAGAAAGCTGAAATTTTCACAAATTATGTATTTCGGTTGCCGCTATAACAACAAATACTAAAAATAAAAAAAATGAAAATATTAAGGGGGGGTCCCATACAAAAAACGTGTTTTTTTTCGTATTTTTTGCTCAAAATTACTAACTGTAACAGGTAGACGCTTTAAATTTTTACAGAATATGTAGTTGTATATTACCTTTCAAAATAAATAATTAAATTTAAAAAAAGTAAATAATAAAAGGGGGGCTCCCATACAACAAACGTAATTTTTAAGCAATTTGTTACTCGATCTTAATAAACAGGTAGAAACTTATAATGTATTTAAGTATACATACAACGAACGTGATTTTCTTTTATACATGATGGTACGGAACCCTTCGTGCGCGAGTCCGACTCGCACTTGCCCAATTTTTTTAAGCGGACCCTGCGCGAGGCGAAGTCTTAGATGTAACTGGCATAATAATATCACTAGGACAATAGTGATGATGATCGATCAAAATAATATAAAATGTAAAATAATGATATAGCTATGTTGTTGTACCTGTCCAGAGCTTCGCAACGCAGTCCCACTACAAGTACCACATGCGCGTGCACCGCAACGAGCGAACGTACTCGTGCGACGTGTGCGGCGACAGCTTCTTCCAGATGTCCAAGCTGCAGCGGCACAAGCTCAAGCATACTAGTCAGTACAGTAACTCACTATTATTTTAGGCTAGATTTCACCTACATTTCCGACCCACTTCTTCGCCTTCATGTAATTTGGATGTATAAGCTATAGTACTGCAATGTTTCATAAAAAAACTGTTTGCTAGTTTCTGCATCCTCATAAACTTTTACGTTACAATTACATTCAGTGGCGTTCATCGCATCGGTATCATAAGGCGTTTAATACATTTTGAAGCGGGTTGCATCGATCGTGGTCACATTCACGGCTTGAATAATGTAGTACTTAAAATTTTGTTGAATGTTTTGATGCAAGACGAATGACGCTAACGAATTAGGATTCTTAGAACAATAATTGCATAAGTTTACTTGTCTTATTTTAATATACAAAATCCTTACGTTACTGACTGACTGACAGACACGCTACAGCCGAAACTATTGGATGCAGGAAGTTGAAATTTGGCATGTATGTTCCTCGGGGATCGTAAGGGTGCACTAAGAGATTTTCCGAAATTCCCACGGGATCGGCCAAAACGGGTAAATTAAAAATAATGCAGGCGTAGCTGCTGGCGTCCTCTAGTTTAGAATACGATCGTAACAATTTGGATATTTAGAAGAAACGGTAGATGATAATATCTGCCCTTTCTTCTAAATATCATAAATACCACTACTGAATGAATATTCAGACGTTACAGCAATCAGAATGGCACTTTGTGTTGCCATTGCCGACCCAAACCGGCAGAGACGCAGGCAGTAGCTAGATTAAAATAAACTTATCATTTATTTTCAGAAGAGAAAAAGTACGTGTGTAGCCAGTGCAATAAAGGTTTTAACAACTTGACGTCTCTCCGCAAACACGGTTTGACTCACACAGAGGAACGTCCGTACGCGTGTCCTACTTGCGGGCGGTGCTTCCGAGACAGCTCCAACTATAGGAAACATGTAGCGAAGCATGGTAAGTTCTTATATTTAGGGTAAAATAAATAAGTGTAAACCAAAAAATGGTTTATCTTACACACTTTATTCATGCGGCGATTGTTCTGTGTGACCTGCATATTTTTTGTTTTTCAACAAATATTATCATTGCATAAAATAATTATATAAAAATTAACATTCAAATACATGCCAACTGAAAAGGAAAAAAAAATTTAAAATAAAATTTTGCTCCCGTCAGTTGGTATTATTCTACTCACTTCAGTTGGGTTGAATTTTTTTCCTTTCTCATCATAATATGTACGTGTGCCTGGCTGGCTGACGTATGATGAGAAAGGAAAAAATGTCTAATACAAATTCTCCTGACCCATGCCATGGTAATAATATCTAACAGTATTGTAACTCCATACAAACGCACGAAACTCGAGTTATACCTACGCGCCTCGAGCAGAGTACTCATTAGACTGTGCGGACTGTGCCTATAGTACCCACAGCCGCGATCGTGCCGCAGCTCGCATGCGGCGCGTCTGGTAGGTATATAACTCACGAAGGCGGCCGAGTTACAATACTGTTATATTATATTACCGTGCCCTGGCTAATAATTTTGACCACTTTGATTACACAAGTGAGATTATAAACAATTCCGTTATACGTGTGTGTAGAGAAGAAGTGCGCGTGCGGCAGTTGGAGCGGATGGGGCGGGTGCGCGCGGGGCGCGTGCAGCTCATGCGGGGGCTCCGGTGGGGGGCGGGGGGCTCGGCCCGCGCCCCGCCGCCCGCACCAGTGCCCGCGCTGCCCGCAGGCCTTCCACTCCAGCAAGGACATGCGCCGCCACGCCGCCGTGCACACCGGTACGTACCGCACGCTACAGGTGTGAGGAAGACTTCTACACGCAACATATATCGATAGTCCAGCCTGGCTCGCTGGGTGGCCAATATTTTCCTATCTACAACAAAAAGAATTATCCAAATCGGACCAGTAGCTCCTAAAATTAACATGCAAGGCAACAAAGAAACAAACAGACTCTTCAGCTTTATTATATTAGTATAGATAAGTTAATTATTAGTAAGTATAAGTAAGTTAGTCTTTTCTTTCTCTGTCTAGATTCCAAACCTTTCCGCTGCAAGGTGTGCAATCGCCATTTCCGAAGGAAAGACAACTTGGAGCGGCACATTCGAAACACTCATCCCGATTACGTGCCGGCCAGCGCGGTAGAGTGCGACGAAGCAGTTCTCAAGCAGATCGCCAACGGCAACCCCGCACCAAAACAGAACTATCAGAAGGACGAGAAAAAGGAGCTGGAGTTTATGAATCCTCTCCCTCCGTTACCCCAGGATGTGATACAAAAACATATGCACGAAAACGGCAATAAAAATGATACAGACGGAGGCAAAACCGACATCGAAAGAACCAACAAGAAGGAAGTCGCGAAATCAGTGGAAGTTGAGATAGATACGTCTTATATTTTAGTTGCAAATAACGCCCGTCAGAGCGTTATTGTAAATAAAAAGCCACGCGTAGAAGTCAAACCTTCCAGTCCCAAGCAGGAGTGCGAGTATGTGCATAAAATAAGAAAAGCTTCTATAATACCTTTACCACCGATAGACGTGAGGAAAATGATTGAGTTAGAGGAGAAAACGAATTTGAATAGCTTGAAGTTTGGTACTCCGCCGAAAGATAAAAAAAATGTGTATGAAAAGATTTTGTATGGTGATCAAGATAAGAGAGAAAATGAAGAGACGCATGCTGATTCTGGCGCTGGTATCCACTGGCGCAGAAAGATTAAGCAATCTGTTTCTATTGGTAAGCACATTCTACTTGATAACTTTGTTAGTACATTGCATAGCCTTTGATTTCGTTTATCATCATTATAGTTCGAAGTAAAATTAAATAAGGTGGTTATCTCATCAACTGTTCATTGGCAAATATTATTAGAAGTAAATATTCAATTATGTTCTAACGTTAGGTATGACCTATGTTCTTCTATTTGTGACTTTCAGATAATTATCTTACAGAGTGCCTCAAGGCGCTCATTTTGGTCTCCAGTATTTAAATCTATTTTTCTCTGCAGCGTCTAAATATGTTGCTTGTTCAGTAAATAATAAGTGATTCTCTTTACAGATTTGAAGTAAACAAAAGGCTGAGGTATGAGAAGATTGAATAGGGAAGGTAACTGTAGTGTATATATAATCAATTTTATATGTATTTAATGCATATATTATAAAATGTACATAAACAATCAGATTTACAAAGGGTTGCTGGTTGAATGTTAGATCAAACTACAATGAATTTACACTTTTATAATATACCTATATATTTTTCATACAGGTAAATTTATCAACATATTTGTTTAAAAGAACTGCCATTTAAATATTCTAATAAGCTACCTATAGTAGATGTTTTACCCTGTATGCATTGCTATTCTACTTTGATAGTAGCAATTTTCGAGGTCCTATTGTATTAAAATAGCTGCTAATTAAAAAGCGCGAAAATCAACGAAAATGCTTCCTAATGCATAAAGGCCGATTTATAAGAAGCGAATTATTTCTTACTTATCAAAATTCATGCCAACTACGTTTTACCATTCTTAAATGACAAATATAACACAAAACTTGCTCCAAGTAATCTTCTGGTGTAAAATCGGTCTTAAAAGTAGTTTTGTATTGCCATGATTAAAAAAAAAACTTGCCTATTTCCGTATATTGGTATCGGCATAATCAGAAAAATCAGCCTCTTTATATAAATCAATGTTAATCTATAAACCTAGTAGATACTTATATTCCTTCAGACTGTTTTCAAGAAGCAATGTATTTGAAACAATATTTCGCATAGATGTATTTGTACTATGTAGTTAATCATTGTCGTATTTAGATGCACTATATGTTGCTATTTCTCTCTTTTTGAGTGATTTGAAAAAGACAGCATGCTAAATGGACTATGGCGATATACTATATATTATACTTTTTTTTAATACGAATATATACAGTTGTATATAGTGACAAATATGTGAAAATCTCGTACATATTGAATGAGTATTATTTTATGTTAAAAACTTCAATGCGCAATCAAAATCTTATTGAGGACAATTTTATTCAAATACATTATAATAACACAAAGAAAAGAAAGAAAATAATGCTTCGCCCACAGATATATAAGTAAGAGAAATTCGGTGAAATTGTGGGGCTATACACTGAGAGCAACGTATTCAAGCGGGGCAAGCAAGTTTATTATAAAAATACAGTATGAAAGAACTACGAGATTTTCACAATTCGTCAAGTTTATCAACGATATCTTTCCTATTAGCCGTATGTTTGTATACGCTGTGCAAGCTCTAATCAGTCAATAATGTGTACTAACATTAGTTCGTAAGCGCGTCCAAGACGCATTAGGTTATAAACGTAATCATTAGCTGTGACTTTTTATTTCATTATATCCATGTATTTTATGTGTATTCGAGATTTTAAAACGTTATTCAAATGGATAAATTTAAATATTCAAACGGTATGGCGCGAAGGACCAAATAATTTCAAATATGATCTCAACGGTTTTTGATAGAATTCGATGGTACTGATTTGACAGGGGTTTTAGACTGATTGTATTGTGGGTAGGCGTATATTTCAAATGTATTCTCTAAAATATCTTATATACTATTTGTAACGATTGGATCAAAATTATTGGGGGAGTTGGATAAGACTGTGACTGTCGCTGAATGTCAATAAAATGCTCATATCTTTAGCTTGGTCTGCCAAACGATTCTACTACCTACGGTACAGCTATAGAAAGAATGCTGATTTTTAAAGTCTCCGCGTGTGTGATACTGGATTTTCAAGTCTTGTTTAGTAAAGTATCAGAGCTTTTAAACAAAGTTCAGAGTTGTCTTACGAACTGAACTGTTACGAAAGTTCAAATTGAACGAAGATAGTTGATTGGAAGAGATATTTAAGTAAAAACATTTTCATGTTTTTAAACTTAAATATCTCTTCTTATAAACGTTGATAGATTCAACCATTACTTGACTTGTTGCACA